>JARPMJ010009570.1:0-25679 GCA_033366665.1 Phoxinus dragarum
AGCAGGCAATTTTTCGGGTTGTTATGGACAATAAAACATGTGAATATTCACGTTGCACTGTTGTGCGGTGGACTTTCAGGGAGTTAAAACGTTTATTTTTTAAAGAGCCGTTTGTGAGTCAAAAAGAGCCGGCTCATTTCAGTGAGCTGAGTCAAATGAGCCGGCTCACGTAAAAGAGCCGGATTGCCCATCACTAGTTGCTGATGCAGAGTTAACTATTCAATTAGGATATTCTATCATGGTAATCTATAAATAGCTCGTATAGGAACTGTTGTGAGATGCACACAGAGTGACTTTCTATTGCATGTGAAAAGATGGATGCTAAGTTTGAGCTGACTCACAAATGTACTCTTATATAACAACTCTTCCTCTTCTCAACATGGACTGCGTGTTCCCGGGGGCGGGGCTTATGTACATTTTAGGCTTGCTGATGTTACTAACTCCGGAGGAATGTCGTGTAGTTCCTACCAGCCGTTTGTTGTAGTCCTTTTTCTTTAAAAGCAAATATCGGCCTTTGCTTTGAACTTCAAGCGTTGCAACTTTGCAGATGTTGTTTATGTTCAAACAGCAACATTACACACTAACTAAAGTTAGAAAAGTGAAATCATACTCAACCACCCCCTTTAATACTTTAGTGATGCATTTTTTTCAGGAATTTTTGATGAATAGACGATTCAAAAGAACAGCATTTATTGGGAAAAGAATGTTTTTGTAACAGTGTAAAGGTCTTTTAAAAAAAAAATTTAAACAAAAATACTTTCTTTTGAGTGGTATAGGTTTTTATAGTTTGCCCTCCTTCAGCTATTACTATTCAAATATTAAGCTGTGATAAGAGAAAGTATCAACTTTTATTAAGACCACATTGTGATTTGAATCTAATTCATAACATAATAAAGCCAGTAGTTACGCTCAAATTTAATAAATCAGAAAAAGTTACCTACTGCATTTATAGTAGATTTGCTACTCCATATCTCAGCTATGCAATAACCCATAAGTGTCTTTGCATCCTTAAGCACTTTTTAAACACCATTTCCCAGAGCATTTGGGCTTCTGAAAACATGAGCAGTCAGCATATTTGGAGCAGGTCGTGAAGAACTCGAGCAAGAAATCCATGCATTTAAAGAGAGATCTTAATCCCATCAGACCAGACCCTCTGAGCAGATCCAGCTTGTCACATGACTTGATATTGCTTTTGCCGTGTGGGACCAGACATCTATTTGAAGGATGGCCCTCACACCATGAACGCTCTGATGTTGATATAGTATCGTCGGATGCATTCATTTGATCCTGGTAATGTTTTATGTTAACTAAAATTCAACTTGATTAGTGATTCAGACAATTTGGAAGTCCTCTTGATTCTCTAAGTCAAACTCAAATATTTGCCACCTGAATTTTTTTTGTCATTTGCTTTCATTTATGCTGAAGCTTGTGATTCTTGTGAATGTATGCTGAATTCTGTTCATGCTTTTACATTAACAATTCAGTTCAGCATATTTCTTTTTATTATATAAGCAGACAGGTGACAAATGAGAGTAACCAATAGCTTCATGTCAACTCTGTTAGTTTACCTAATTTTTTTTGCATCCTGCAGGGGTCATTTGTTTCATTTCACCTCAACCCACCAACAACGGGAACAACATTTTCCTCTCAAATTAATCAAAGCAATTATTCTGAATTTATTAGGCACTTCTATAAATACATATTTTAAATACATTTAGAGCCCTTTCCCTGTCTTCTAATTTTACACTTGAGAGACAAGCAGCTTATTTGAATAAACAAATTAATTATTCCCAAGTATAAAGTATTTGATTAGTCCGTTGTAATTGTTGCCGTTTTTGCACAGAGTTTTACCATTTCTTTGCCATATTGTTTTCTCTCTCGGAGTCTGTGATGGAAGATGTGATTTTTAAAGTAGTTGAACATTGCGTGGGGTTATAGCCAGTGCATTCGGCTGTATGATCAAACACAATAGCTCATAAAGTGTGTGATTTAAACTGTGAATGGTTCATTATAGATCAAAAAGGCCACATTGTCGACAAGAAATGAAAGAGCTGCAGTGTTACTCCTTGTAGCACTGGACATGATTTTTTGACATGGTCAGTGATTTGCACGCTATTGCATAATGGCGAGACTAACAAAAAAGAGAATTACTGAGAGAATCGTCTATGATAACTTAATTTTGTTAAAGACAGTCTGCTACTATATCCTATATAAATTAAACAATAAATTATAATTATATGAAATTATATTTAAAAACTACATAATTTATACATTATGTATTATTTATTATAATTTTTTATAAATTTTTAAATGATAAAAATGTATTTATGTATTTGTTTTGTTTTTACATATATATTTTTTTAATTAATATATCCTTATCTGGACATAACTGGCATTTTTAAAGTCCCCCTGTAGTCAATATTTGTATCCCTTTAAAACGTTTCTTTGATCACCAAAATGGCATATTTAAACTGTCTGTGAAAACTTTTTTTGTCATTTTTTTCATGCCTTAAAATATCTTGAATATGCAAATTAGTACCGCCTCCACTCCCTCATAAAGCGTCATCTACAAGTCGATGTAACAGAATGGTAATGTGTTTTATGTATCGCTCTCTACAACGTCGGACACATAACGGTAATTAATATTTGAATTAAACGTAGTAATATGTTGACTACGTTATCAAAAAGCTAATAATGTGTTGCTAATGTTACACAAACCATGTTCAGCCTTCAAAAAATCGCCATCCTTTGAAACGCTTTGATGAACATCAGTGAAGAAAGACATACAGTGCAACATCGTAATTTACATCATATAATTCACCACAGTTATATTTCTAAATGTACCCAATTTTTCATATCAACAGAAAAATATACCGGGATAACCTGCCATCTTTTGAGGACTGGTTGCAAGGTAGTTTGTGACATAAGAAACAACAGCTTCAAACCTCGTTTTTGAGTCTTTTTTTTCACTGCAGTTTTCAAGGAGAAAATATTGACTTATGAATTTGCACATGGTTTGTCTTAAAGCATATTAAAAAACGCCACATTGACATATAAACAACATTAAAAACTTTTTTTGGACACTGCCGTTATCATCCTCTGGTGTGCATGCTAAAATAGTTATCTTTACAGTTATCGTTCTTGGTGTGAACGAGAAGTTTTTCATAATTGCAGATCTCAGAGCGATAACGTCACAGGTTAAGGAGTTTTCACGTTTCCCCCGCTGTATCTTTTCTCTGGAAATAATGCTAATAGTGTTGTTTTAATCATGTTAAGGAATGCTCTGGGTCAAAGAAGCATGAGACAATAAGCCTGTGAGCACTGAGCGTTCTGATTAGTGAGGTGTTTACAAGCACTGCCGCCCCAGGGAGCGAAGACACTCTAGTTATGGTAAATGCTTAAGGATTTTATTCATGCCTGAGACTTGCTCTCAAAATGGCATCACCTCCAGATTTATTCAAGTAATTTTCCAGCAAGCTCACCGCATACAAATTAAAAATGCTAGGCATTTTTCACAATGCATTATTTTATGCTAATTTAATGACCAGGTTATAATGATATTAATGCTATGCACATATTTGAGGATGTGAGCACCGTCCTGTCAAAATTCCACGAGTAACTTGTTCTGTGCTTAGCGATGCATGAAAACTGCGGCATGCATGCATGAAACGATGATGACATCTTGGTTTACTTGTTGGCCACATGGTTTATTTTCCATTGCTGCATACACAGGGTAATGTGCTTTGCTGGTGAGTGTGAGAATATTACATTGCTAATATCCCTTTAGTTGATGATTACTTGGATTATCTTTTTGGAAAGCCCAGATGATCAGTTGCCGTTGTGTGGCTCTGTGCCTGGACTCTGCAGTGCAATGGGCAAGTACAGTAGATGGTATCAGCAAAGTGTGTGTGTGCGTGCGTGTTTGTGTGTGGCTGATTTGTGCAGTTGGCACAGTAATGCTCTTGGCTAGCTGTTTACCATACTGCTTTTCAGATGCGTATTAAACATATTTTATTGCAGTTTTGTTTGCAGAAGAAGATCATAGAGTGATCATTTTAGTAGTTAACTGGAGCATTATTTTAACTGTTCACAGTTAATGACACTCTGCTGTTGCTATTAAAACAAATAATAGACAGTTCAGTATATTGAATATATGTTTAATTGCATGCTTTGAATAAGAAGTAGAGTGTAAGACAGTTTGGTACAGCACAAAAAGGGGAAAGAAATCAATATTGTGTTAAAGGGATAGTTCAACAAAAAAATTTAAATTCTGTCAGTAATTATTCACCCTCATGTTGTTCCAAACCCGTAAGACTATCGTTCATCTTTGGAACACATCAAGTGAAGATATTTATAATGAAATCTGAGAGCTTTCTGTCCCTCGTCTGACACTTTGATGCTTAAAAAAAGTTAATGAAGAGATATTAAACTAATCCATATGAATTGAGCAGTTTAGTCCAACATTTTCTGAAGACTCATTCGCTCTATATGATGAACAGGCTTTTATTCACATATACACATTCATCAACTCACACACATCAGTTGTGGTAAACAGAAGCTCAAGCATGTTCACTTGACGTTGCAGAACCATTGAGGTTCATTCTCGTGTTTTTTGTTGTTGTATTTTTTCATGTATTTTTTTATTTGGTTTTCGGTCACGTTTTTTTCATAATTTTTTGAACATAATTTGAAGTACTAACATTCACACAAAGGTTTTAAAAGCATGTGATTGTGTATACACTGAATGAAACCCATTGTCATTTGTATAGAGATTAACATTGCAGAAATGCTGGGAACAAAATCAATTTCATGTCATGAATCGAGAACTGATGTTCTGTGGTGTGTGTTTTGGACGTATGCCATATGTTGTTTATTAAATCTGTCATGAACAATGTTGGAAAAACACATGGATACACTGCAATATGAGCTATTCAGCATTAAATATGCATGTGTGTGAGACTGGAGAGAGATAATTGCTGTCTTCATGCAACAGAAGTGATAGACAGCGACAGTCTTGCTGTTTTTCCTCTGATGTGGAGATTTGCACCCATTTGTTAGTTTAATCATTACCGTGTGCGCAAATACTTCACTTACAAAAACACGTCAACAAATAACATGAACATTCATCGTCGTTACATACAGTATAACTTTTAGGATGGAAACTAAAAGAACTATCTTGAACTATGGAAACAATAGGGAATATCTTGAATATTATGGTAACACTTTACAATAAGGTTCATTAGTTAACACAAACTAAGAATGGCTAATACTTCTACATCATTTATTATCTTAGTTCATATTAATTTCAACATTTACTAATACAGTATTAAAATCACTGTGAACACACAATAAATAGCTGGATTTTTATTAACTAACATTAACAAATACAGTAACAAATGTATTGCTCATTGTTAGTTCATGTCAGTTAATACATTAACTAATGTTAACTAATGACCCTTATTGTAAAGTGTTACCAACATTTGAACCATTGTAAGTCAATTTAAATGCATGCACTTTTGTCACATGTCAACAATCAGGTTATTCCACTTCATTTACAGTAATGTGCATTATACTGTATGGATGAAACTTTTGAAACAACATTTATCATTTATTGTGCATTGCATTCGTATCTTAGTTTGATGAAAGTCAGGGGATGTTTTCTCACACCAGGATTGTTCTGAGTCAGTTATCAACTGTGAACATTTTTTTATATTACTGTAATGTTGCTAGGGTGATTGTATTTTATACATTATAATGCACTATTCTGTTTCTTAGCTTAAAGATAATATACCTGCACAGCTAAAATAATAATTTCAGCTCAAATCAATATTTCCACTTATTTATTTAATTGGTGAGTAGCTGTGCATTAATATAAATATTGTTGTAATGACCCACTGGCTATACATTATGCCTTACATAATGACTCGGTGACTGTACTTAGCCCTTACATATTGTATATCAATTACATTCAGGCCTGAGCTCATTCACATTGAGATGTGTGGAAGGCAGCCTTTCACTTCTCTCTGTAATTTCATGTGACAACACATTATCTGTTCAGTCATCGGTACTTTGCACTGATAAATGACTTTGGTCACTAGACATACGCAGCTGAATGGGAAATGAGACTAGTGGAGAACATTCTTGAGGGCTCTGCTGGAGACATTCATTGATTGCCACTCATAATTTGCATATTTGCGGCTGCATATTTCTGTAGCGTAATTGATCCCACAAAATTAAGACTCGTGGGATGATGTAATGTGAAGTGTTTAACAAGTGCCTCAGGTCTGCACATGCATGCTTTATTTGGCAACTTGATTTCTTTATGACTCATTTTTAATGATTCACTTTTTTAAGCATTTGGAATACCCAAATAATGTTTGAGTTTTATAGTTATAGGAGGATTAGGTCATTTAAAAATGAAACTTCTGTCTTTATTTATGGACATGTGCTATATTCTATTTCCCCTGAAGCCATATGGCAGCTATTATAATGTGAGGAACAATATATTTACTGAGAATCTTCATGTCCAGTGGGATGTTTTTAACTACACTGATAAAAATTATTTTGTGGTGAAGTAAATACTACAGAAAAAGCCAATGTCATTTACATGAAAAAGTCAGGCAAGAATAAAAAAAAAATGAAGTAAATTCTATATTAGTGCTCAATCCAATCGTGTAGAAATAAAAGCATAAATATCAACGTTATAAAATTAAGTAAAATTACTCTTCTGGTAAAATTGTCTGATTCTGGTGTTCCCATCATGCACTGGGACTTGAATATTTAACAAGGTTCATTTTTCACTGTTTTCCAGCTGTATTTACACTGTTTTATCATTGCTTTTGTTGTTAGGTTTAGTAACTTGCCATTTTGTGACATTTGGAGTTAATTTTACTCAAAATGACACTCAAAACCGATCCATCAAATGTTACTGTCATTGTGTATTATCTACCAAGTATTGAGGTCTCTGCGTTCACACACATCTTCTGAAACGTAGATATGGTGTCTCACACAATATCTATTGTATTAATTACTTAGATGTTTCTAAGTAAAGCATATACTTTAAAAGTGTGGTTTTATTCAATGTTATATTGCTTGAGTGAAATGTATTGCAAAGGAAACTTCAACTAAAAACATATTACTTAACCTTTTACTTTCGAAGTTAGAATTACTTATTTTCTTTGTTACTTTCACTTAACTTAGTTAAGTAGAGTTTACTTAATTCCATATGTGAAATTTAGGCTACTTAAAAAATAATCGTGTGAAATTTACTTAAAAAATATTAGAGCAAAAACTTGCCAAAGAAAAATTAAGTAAATTTTACTTATTGTTTTTTTCAGTGTACTAAAACTATATCTTGAGAACCTGATCAGTAAAATTTGTGAATTAATCATTGTA
Organism: Phoxinus dragarum; assembly: GCA_033366665.1. Lineage (NCBI taxonomy): Eukaryota > Metazoa > Chordata > Actinopteri > Cypriniformes > Leuciscidae > Phoxinus > Phoxinus dragarum. The sequence goes on from JARPMJ010009570.1 coordinate 7,396, forward strand.
ATGTAATTTAATTTATTGAAAAGATACAACTCAAAAGCAGTACTTCCTTCACAAATGTGCCCATTTTTCAGATTTTCATTGAATGATTTAACTCTTTCCTTGTCATTGACGAGATTTTCCATAAATTATGACAACTCTTCCCCAAGAGTTTTTCCGGCAATCCATCAGTGTGTTCGAATATGCCTACTTCCATACTACAAAGTAGCCGAAAAACAGTATGTGATCCAAGTTGTGTCTGAATTCATAATATTCATGATACAATAAACGAAAGTACCTGGACGACCTACAGATCCAAAAACCAAGTAGAAGCATAAACAAGCGATAGAAAATAGCATGTAAGCTAATGTGATCATCAAACAGCATAAAAAATAAAAACGGCCAAATGTTACCAAATTAAATGTTGGTAATTGTGTTGAACTCGATCTAGTCGATACACGTTTATGATCAAATGTGATTTTTCTCAACTTTTTGTTTAAAATGTTGTTTTTGTATAAAACGTACCCACATACTGTCACGCTATACCAGGACAGGAGACCAGAATACAATTTAAACTCAAACTTTATTTATACACGTGTGCAACCCCAAGAATCCCTGGAGGCAACTGAAGGTCAAACTCAAAAGGTAATGAGCTTAGAGTCTCTTGGAATACTCGAATTCAGGAATAGTCTTTGAATACTCGAACTCACGAGATGCATGAAACATAGATGCCGAACTCAGGAGAGATCTTTGAATACTTGGAACTCACGAGATGCATGAAACATAGATGCTGACTCAGTAGATACTAGATCACCATAGATACTGGAATCATCTCGAGAGAGGAAACCTGGAATCTCTCGCCGATGACCTTTGGAACCAGTGACAGATAACCAAACTAGATCCAGAACATAACATCAAGTCACATTAATACCCGGCCCTGAGTACATGTGAGGGAACTGAATATAAAGGCTGGTGATGAGGTAAAGATGAGGAGATGGGATTCAGCTGCGGTGATGAGGGAAGTGAGTGCAGGTGTGGATCCAGGGGGATGCTGGGAAATGTAGTACGTGAGAGGCCAGGGAAAACCAGGGAAACCGTGACACATACAAGTGTTGATAAAGAATGCATGAAGCTAGAATCAATTTTTGTTGTTGTTTTGTTTTGTTTTTTGAAAGCAGAGGCTCTGTTCTTTCTTTTGAAATATTGCCTGTTCAGATATTCATACACAAAAATTCTGGGGGCTATGAAATTGTGAAAATGATCAAAAATGCGGGTGCTGGCAACTTTTAAAAAACACTGGAGGCGAAAGAGTTAAATTGTGGTCTTCTTCTCAGAGGATCACTGTCGTATTGTTTTAGAAGTCTTCAAAATATATTCCATGAGTTATGATGTTTTTTTTTAAATAAAAGCTAAATTTGTCTCTGTTTTCATAATAGACTCAGTCTGTGCTGTCAAAGAGAAGGCATAGCCGACTGCTTGCCGAATTATGTAAAAAAAAAAAAAAAATTAAAGTCGTGCTCTTACCCCCTATTACATAGGTCATCTTTTAGTTAGAATGAAATCATGGCTTATTAAAATGATAAAGGTAAGCAAATTAGTTTGAAATAGCCAATTTAATAAGACGTCAAGAGCTAGAGATTACAATAACAGATTAACAACAATGAACACAGACAGAACCAAGTCTTAAGTTGTTATGTGTAACAAATCTAATTGAATTACATTTTTTAGGCCACACTTAACATCTTTGACATGCATATGCATAGTAGTATCCATGCATTTTTTTTTTTTTTGCATTCAGTTGTTATTAATCCATTGCAAGAAAAGAAGTGGAATGCTGTCAATATATGCAAAGCAGAATCTGGGTTGTATAGTGTGTCCCCTCTCCCTCAAACCAGAAGTGTAAGAAATACCATAGTGCAGTGTTGTACCTCCACAGCTCTCTTTGGACTGGTTCTCTTGTATAGTCTTAAGTTAATATTATTAAAGTGAGCTTTTTCACAAATTAATCATGTTTAATCAAACACAATTTCTATACTTGTGATAAAGAACAGATTCACCAAGTGACTTCCTTTTCTTTAATGAGACACCCGAGTTTGTTTGTCAAGTAAAAAAAAAAAGTATAAACCAGATGCTACATTCAATATTAATTTGCAGTCTTGCATTGTGGAATCTATGTGTCATCAAGGCTTAATAATGATGAAATATCACCTATAAATTAATTACACTGCCAGTTGTTAATGAGAATATACTGTATATAGAAACATATCTTTAAGTATATATGTGCTGCTACAAGTGTCATCCATGCAAATTGCCAATACAAAGGAAATGTACGCCAAACCTTGCTACTGAAAGTATGTGTAGCTCTTTTACAGTCTCAGATGGAAGTAGACAATGACAATTTGGCATACATTACTTTCAGCATGGAGTGAATGATTGTAATGGGCTTCTTGACTTTCTCAAGGAGACATTTTCCCAGACAGTTTTACATTTAAGGCAGTTTCATATGCATTAAAAAGCTTTAAGGTTTTGGGCAAGAGAAACAAATAGCTATAAGATACGGAAACACATTTTTTTAACCATTTAAGATGAATATTTAATAAATAATAACAAAAAATGTACAGATATATTATTTTCTTACTGGACTAATCAATCATCTTGCAGTCTCACACTGAGAGTGTATTCTGTTTGAAAGATATTTCCATGCCAGCTTTCATAAATGAGTCTAGGAATCATTCGAGAATCTGTTGGTTGTTGTGAATCTGTTAAAAGATTGCTTTTGGACATATCACTTTGTCTCTACCACTGTAAAATAAATGACTTGGATGGAGGATGGCGTACTGCAGGGGAGCTCTATCTGTGTTGCTCAGAGGCATCTATCCCCAAGCTGACACCAAGTCTGAATTACTCCACCAGTAGCTGAATGCTCTAGGAACGACTCCCCTGCGATCAGCCCAGTTTTCCCCCTTTTCCCCAGTTCTCATCCTCTGTGATCAGTGGGTTGTCTGTGTTCAAATGGGTCTGACTCAGACAGAAATGTGCTGCAAATAATTTGTTGCAGCAGTGATATGTGGTTTTTATCTTCATCTTGGATCCAGGGGGCAATTTACAAACTGTATTTATGTGTCAGCTCAGCATTACTTCACTGTTCGCCGCAAAAAGAGCAAAAGAGCGAGTCATTCTGTAAGGAAATAGCAGTAAAATGGGGGAATCTTCTAACAGAACTTGTCCCAGAGTTCAAGTTAAACCTTTTCAACAGCATTTGTGGCATAATGTTGATTACCGTTGAAAATAATTTTGACTTGCTCAGTTTCTTTTAAAACCATAATTCATGGGTACAGTCAATTTTATAATTTTTTTGCAGTAAAGATTTTATCCATATTTTATTTTGTTCAACCACTACAACGTTTTCAATTGCAAGAACAAACAAGGTACAAGTCAATATTTTCTACAGTAAAGATTTATTATTTACATATTTTTTATCAAATCAACCACCGCAAAGTTGTCAGTTGCAAACAAATTCATGTAAGCATTATTATTTTCTGCAGTACATTTTTCTTCTTTTTTAGAAGGTATCAAGGTTAGGTATCAAGTTCTTTATCACATACAAACTGATGAAAATACATCCAGAATTAGAATATTCTCTGAGAAAGAAGCCAACTGAAGTGACATTAACAGAGTTTGTCAGAAACACGTGTTTTTGGTGCTGGCCTTTGCGGTTTCCTGAGCTGGACCATGCTGGCTGCAAAGCCTTTCCATGACACCCAGTGTGCCCAGATTAACCAGCTGTCCTAACATATGGTGGTCACCCGTGGAAGAAGCTTTGCTTTTAGGCTGACATTGGCATTGTGGAGCATCCCTGTTTGAAACTCATAAACAACAGATTTTCACCGGAAAAAGACAGTAAGGACTTTTGATTTCATGGGAGAGGAAAGGTACAGACGTCTAAACACATAAACGCTTTCTAGAATACCCTACACCTGCTTATGCTAATGTAGCCTGACAACGGTTGCTAAGGCAGGAGTGGTCACTAACTTTTTAAGGCGGGGCATATTTATAATTATTATTATGTGTCGTATAATACTCTAGTCTATACAGGTTTAGTTTACAGTCAAATAAACTATTTTTTGCATGGCACTGTGAGATCTTTTCTCTGCTTTTATTCCAGTGCTGAATCTTGTTAGCTAATTACAATAGCAGATTTACATACACTCCATCTGATTCTCACATTGTCTAATGCACCGTTCAGATGTGAGAGATGACAGAAGAATCTCTCAGATAATCGGTGCACATGAGTGATTGCTTAAATTGGAAACTGATATATTTGTTTAGCTTTTCCTGTGTTCCTGAACTGCTCATCATCACATGTATTCCTGTAATATACCCAGGCAAAAGGTGCGCATTTCCCAGAAATGTTTTTATTTTGTGTATAAGCAGTGTTATTCCCATCTTTAAACCATCTGTTTCTGAAACACTCAAATGTTACCACTCAAACTAGTAATCTACAAAACTATGAAAAATAAATGAAATGATAATGAGCAACCACTCACAATTATCTAGAATACAAGGAATACAAATAAACATCCATGTGAGTCAATAGGAACATTTGCTCATTGGTGGAATTCTCATTTATTTAGTCGTATTGACCCTTTCATGCTCAGGGTTTACTCATTTTGTCCCCGACAATTGATCCTTCGCAGGGAGTTTGATTGACAGGTGATCTGACCAATCATAATCCGCCATCTGCAGAGTCCGCCATTTTTGTCCGACAAAGCAGTCAGGAGAGTTAGCAGATTAACGTTGGAGGAACTTGAAAAACGGTGTGTACTGACGTCTTTCCGCGGTTAAAACAGCATTCCTTCTTATGTTCATTCATGTTTGATGATCGGTTCACGAGCAGCTTTAACTGAGGCTCTACATCGATCTGTCAGACACAATAAAGAGCCACAAAACGGTATTTATTGTTTCGGTATTAAACGGTATTAAGTTTCTTTAAAAAATTACCAAATTTGAAAGGTGAGACTGCTTCATATCAAAAGTAACCAGCTCTGTCCTGTCTGTCAGTGTGTTGTCAGTCTCCTCTCTGCTCCGCGATGTATTTTTCACTGCGTGAGAACATGGTGTGGCGTGAGAGCGGCGTGGCTTGTCGGACATAGCAACAGTAACTAAACGGGGCGGGTCTTTGCGAACGGTCAATTGATCTCCCATCAAAAATCAAGATATTTCTAATTTCCAACTATAAGATTTTATAATTATATGTACCGCAAGCTCTATAAAGTCAAATGTAAATAAAACTGTTAATCATTTTCAAAAGTTTACACCCCCCACACACACTTAATGAATTTTGTTGTTTTCTTAAGCATTGATAAATGTTTGCAGCTTTTGTAATAGTTGTGTAAGAGTCCCTCAGTTGTCCTCAATGTGAAAAGATTGATATCTCAACATCATGTAACCCTTGTTGAAAAGGGGTCAAATATGCGGAAGTTGCTGGAAAAACAAAGAATGTGGAGGATATTCGGAAGAACAGTGCAGTTTATCTGCTCAGAATTAACAAGGGAGTCATGAATAATAACACACTGTATTAAGAATCAAGCTTATAAACTACTGAACTGCTTGATTTGTGTAATTTCAGTTTTTATTCTGTCTTGTGGCCTACAGTATATGTAAACATCTGTTTTGTGGAATAGCTTATTCAGGGCAGTACTAAATAAAAAACAACATGCAAATTTTATGATCCCCCTTTAAAAAAATATATATTCTGCAGATTTTGCAAGGTTTATTTAAATTCATGACCACAACTGTACTTAAGACAATGTTTATGAGTCATAGGCTGTGTCTGACATCTCATACTCTGAGTAAGTTCTTATTTTGAATTAAAAAAAAAATCTTTGTGACCACTAAAAAGTATGTTCTATAGAGTATGAATGTGTGTAGTATGTAATCCGGATGTACTGTACTACTTTCGCCATGTTATCATTATCATGTGACCTACTGTACAAGTGTGTCCTCTCCTGTGGCCTCATGGGATAGTAAAGTGGTCATGATCGTATGAACACCTCAGAATCTTTCTTTATAAATCAATATTTTCTAACAATGTAAGTTTATAAAACTATGTTAAAAAAGGTATTTAATGGGCTACTCAATCAAAAAAGTAAACAACTACAAGTCAAGTATACTTACGATACTTAATTATACTTTTAAGTATATCTAACGATTGACCATACAGTATATAGTATAGATAGACCATAGATTTTTCTGCAGTAAGTCAAGTGCTTGAGTGTAATTCAAATAAGCACACCAAGTATACTTTCTTATTATAGTTTAAAAGAATCCATTGGGTGCTGGTGTCAATTTAATGATGTTTTGAGACTGTATTATACCATGGACTCATTGGGGGAAGAACACTATGCAATTTAGTTTTTTTTTTACATAAATGTCTCAGCAGCTTCATCCTAATCAGATGAGGATTATAAGATTTGGTAATATTTTCTGCATTTCTGTCTGTTTTAAAGTCCACCTGTACTTCACATTCACCAGCACTGTCAGGCAAAAACTCCACTCTCATTTTGAAATCTAGTGAAGAGGGCAAGACCCTTAGTATTACCACCATGTGAAAATCCTTTGAAAAGTTGACATTAGTTTGCAGTACATCTGTGTTAAAGTCTAAAGTTTTCAAATGACCTGCAAGGAGAGGTTGATATAGAAATCTATATCTCTGCAGAATTAACAGCTCTTGTATAATGCCAATTGATGGTTATGCAATATGCAAAACAGGATAGACTGTTAGAACAGACAGGGTGTGATGATGGCAGGGGTTCTAAGTCAATTTTTCGACATGCCATGTTCCTGGAAAGTAGAATAATAAACACTCCAATAGTCATTTATCATGTTGCGGCTGCAGTGCTCACGGACCTGGGCTCCTGGAGATAGAGAAGTCAGGGAGGAGATTCTGCCATACTGTTCTCTCAGGGAAAAAAAAAAAGCTTGAAAAGACAGGAATAAACTGCAAAGTAGGTCAGTTCAGAAAAAAAACCAGCTCTGTCAGAACACTGTATTATGGAATGAAGTCATTTTTTTCCTCAAAGTTATTGTTCACAAAGAACAGCAAGTCTGTATAGAGGTACAAATCATTGTATTGCTTTGTGTTCCCATACTGTTGACTTAAAGTGGCTAGGCAACAGTTTTGCCTTGTTATGGCTGTTAAATGTTTTGTTCTTAAAATATATTGATTTTCTTAAAGTATTTACTCAAAAATTCTTTCTCTTAAAATTTGTCTTTTATCGTATCGGAACACAAAAGAAAAAGATGAAATGACTTTTTGGACCACAAACAGATTTATGTTATAATTCATTGATACGTTTCTATTTCAGTGCGCTATAAACTGAGGCCTCAGTGCAGGCGTGAAACTCTCAAGTTTGAGAACACAATCATTCAGCACTGGTTTAGTGAAAACTGAATGAAACTGAAAAAAGACCAGCTCAAATCAATGAGTTGTTCACATGTCAGACGCATGAACTCTCACACGCCAAGGAGAGCTATAAGGCTGATGTCAAGATTTTCAGTCAATAACTTTCATTTCCAGTGGTTACTTACACAAAACTAGTATCACACAAAAAGACTTATGGGCCCTGTCCCAAATGGCACCCTAAACACTCACGGTCTTCCTACGAGTGTGCACTTTCGTGATGCCACTTTGACTGTCAGGAAGAAGTCTGCTGCGGAGCTCGGCGAAAGTGCGCATCGTGAGAACCCTTCAGAAAACCTAAAATGACAAATGTGACACCCTGCGGTCTCGTGGACTTCACAATGAACACGGCAGCCATTGTAAGTCCACAAGACCATAAGTGCATGAAGTGTCCTATTTTGGATTTTAGAGTTTGATTGGCCCAGTGGCCTTTTATTTCAAATAAGGTGGCCAGAATTCTTAAAAATTCACATTTTGTATCTCCCATAAGAATGAAATTCATTCTTCTTTCAGTTTTGAATGAAATGAGGTAAATAGTAACTTTTTTTTAAATCATAATTTTAATATAAAATAAAACTGAACTTAAAAAAGCTTCAAAGCCTAAACCAGGAGTTTTCCAACTGGGGTCTGGGGACCCTCATGGTGCCGTAAGGGACTGCTAGGGGGTCTGTGGTAAAGATTAGAGAAAAGCAGTGTTAAAAATGTTAAAATAAATCAATAAAAATAAGATTAAACTAAATAAATAAATAAATTCGATTGAAGTAAAATATGAAAATAAATCAATACAATTTTATTTAAATAAATTATAAATGAATATATTGATTAAAATAAATTGATTATAATAAATACATACAATTTGATGTAAATACAAATAAATAACTGCATAAATAAAACATGATTCAATTGAAAAAAATTAAATGAAATTCAACTTCACTCAATAAAATAAATAAATGTGATAAAACTAAATAAATAAAACTTGATTTAAATACATACAAATAAAGTGTAAAAGTAATAAATTATAAATTAACACAAAATATTATGACTTATAATGTAATATGAATAAATAATAATTTGATATGAATAAATATATGAATACAACTTGCATCAAACTGTATAGTACTACAGTGAGTAGGAAAATGTGGAATTATATAATGTAATAGAAACGCTTACACGCTTGAAATTTTACACTTTTATAAAACATTTTCACAGTATTATATGAAATATATAGCTGCCTTTAACATTTCAGGATGGTGGTCCCTCACATGAGGATGATCATATTTGGGAGTCCGTGTCATCTAAAAGATCGAAAAGCCCTGGTCTAGGCCATAAATTATTATTCTTTATTATTATGAGATATTTTGACCGCAAGGAAACCTTACATCGTCAAATGGATTTATTTAGCGTAATCCTAGTTTATCAACAATTGTTGTTCACCACAATAGAGACGATTGCTAAAAGCAGATTAAAGACAAATAACTGTGTGTAAAGAACATTATGTAAAGAACAAAAGCACACTAAGTGTGCAGTCAGACTTCAAAGCTGACTGTGTGCCAGCACCTTCATTAACAACAGTTAGAGTGGCATCAGGAAGGCTCAGTGATGAGCTCTTGTTCTAGCAGCCCATCGATGGAGAAACAGCTGTTGAGTAGCGCGCGCGGGCGGGCGGTGCGGGGGGTGGGCAGGGGGTGGGTCTCGGCGGCTGGTCCAGATTCAGCCCTGATGGCTAATTAAAGGTTTGTGGCCATCAAAAGCGGCCCTACTTCCCTCTTCCTGGGAGCAGCCATGCATGGCGTGTGTGGCGTGCCAGCGGAGCAGTGAGACAGGGGTCATCTCTGCCTCACAGCTGTCCACGGGCACACTGTCCGAATACCCGCTCTCCCGCTTCCCCCGTCTGCCACCAGGAAACGGCTGTCGTCTGCAACTGTCTAATCATATATTAATTACTCATGATCAGTCGGCTTTGATTCAATTTCAGGATGTGGCAGGCCCGGCTAATGTTATAAAAACTGATATCCGGGCGTTTTGAAATGAAGTGATCAAATTTTGCTGGATGATGTTGTTGCGTGTTTCTCCATCTTTGCATTTTGGTAATGGTCATTTTTTTTGGGCAGTACATCCACTCAAAAATGCTGAATAAACTAGAAAAGGGTGAAGTCTTTATGTGTTGAATAAGCAATGTTGGATGTTGGGATTGGTCCAGACTGGAGTCCTCTTGAGTCCTCAGAGTAATTGATTTGGGAAGTAGTAATTATTCGCTTTTCAACACTTTCTATTTACACAGCATTTTAACAGAAGAGTCTGTAAACTGAGTGGACAATACTTGAAGACGGATTCTAAGAGAAAAGGATTGCGAGGAGTCCATGCAGAGTTTATTTAGGATACAGTACAGGTACAGTATCTCTGGCTGATTCAGTTTAAACCGACAATACGTAAGAGAGAACAGGATTTTCAGGGAAAATATTAAGCCTAAATTATCAGTGTCAATTAAATTAATAACTTTGATTACAATTAAGCTAAAAATACACAAATGCCAGTGTTACATTCATAATACTCATTAATACTCGTTATTTGTGTACAGTCATTTAATGTATAGTTAATGATAAATTAGTTTGGGTGTCTGATTATGCACACATTTTACTTCAAACTGGTTAGATTTGATGCTGTGTTCCATTAAAAGTTTTTTCCTGGAACTAGGAAATTTCCACTTCCAAGGACAAATGGATCGCATCAGTATTGAACATTTTACCCTTTGTTTTGCAATTTTGATTGTTTCTGTTTTAGGTCAGTGACCACATAAAAAATAAAAAAAGAGAAAGATTTTCATTTGAAAAATAGCTTTGCATTCATATTAATATTTTTGTCTCAATGGGACCTTCCTGGTTAAATAAAATAAAATACAATATTATTCATACACTATAAGAAAATATTTTCATAATACAAAAATAAGTATATGTAATCATATATAATAAAATCATGTGGTTCAGATAACATAATATTTGAAACCAATTTCCATTGTACTACTATTGTAATGAATTCAAAACTTCAAGGCAACCATGGTACTTACTTTTTAAAGTTAAATCACCAATCATTTTTTACAGTGTCATATTTGACACCACCAAACAAAAGTCATCTAAATATCATAAAATTAGTAAATGTCACAAATGTTTTTTTTGCACTTAAAGTAAAATTTCACTTTATGAGTTTTTTTTTACATTAATATGAGTTCCCCTAGCCTGCCTATGGTCCCCCAGTGGCTAGAAATTTTGATAGGTGTAAACCAATCCTGCTTAGCTTTTGAGAAAATGAAAGCTCAGACGGGCAAATCTAGAATCTTCCCTATATGTCGTCATACGGGGAAAGGTTACCTCCCCTTTCTCTGCTTTGCCCGCAAAGAGAATTTGTCCCGTCCATGAGAAAATGAGCAAAGCGAGCGCAATATTGTTTTTTCCTCGAGAGACATCAGGCTTGCAAACGAGCGAAGCATGGCAGTTGCTCAGTGTTTGGATGTACAATGAACACAAACGTTTTTTTTTTAGTTCCTTCATCCGAGCCTCTGAAGAACCAGTGGGTAATGTGAATTTCTGATGTGTAATTTTTCAAGGTCAGACAGATAATCTTTCTCTCAAAATCGTTCAATACTGTTTGTGCATCAGTAAATCAAGCCAGTGACTAAAATATCAATTTTACATCGTTTCTCTTAGTAGGATGAAAATAATCTTATTTAAGCTGCGATTAAAATATATACAAGCGATCACAGAACAATCCCTTTCCAATCGCCCAAGCTGTCAATCACACAGCGCTAGTTTATCTGGACACTTGCCAAAACTCGTTATGAAATCAATGACGCTGTTATGCTGCGTTCACACCAAACGTGAATAGAGCGACAAATTCGTGTCTACCACTTCTAGTTTGACGCTTGAACATTTTGAATGCATTCGCGCGTCTAAAGCAAGCGTTCAAAGCAAAATTGACGCACGTCCAAGGCGAAATACACTTCTTGTGGGAGGGGCAAGTGCTAGGCGGTGGTCTGTTTGCAAGAAAGGCTGCGAAATTTAAAAATACTACTGTTATTGTGTCACAAAATGTAGTTTTAAGAGTTGTTCAGTTGAGAATGTAGTTGTTTAAAGCTCAAATCTGTGGTTTATTTATAAAGATAGCACCTATTTAAAAAATTTGTGAGATCCAGGCGATCACCGGGCGTTCAGCGGTCCTGTAACCCGCCTGGAACAGCCTTACCTCGGCTAGTCCTCCTGACGTTTGCCGCTGGTAAACGATAAATGTTTAAATTCACAATCTAGCTATAGCTTCAATCGGTTCTATTAGACTTAGACTTAGAGCTTTAAGATGTTACGTGCAAGATGATATTTGTAGCCACATTGAAAATGACAGATGCTTATTCAAATTAATAAATTGTGATTCTCTAGAACACTTCATTAAATTGCCTGAACAGACAAGAGGTGTCGCGTTCTCCCATTCCAACATGTAACCGGACACCACACATTCCTCACGCCAGGACACTCACATACCACAAAACAGAAGAGACTCTGTTTCTCTATCACCACACACACACACCAAGAGACTTTATTCAACAGAATCATATTTAAGACCTCAACAAATGGACTTGATATTTTTGTGTTGCCATTTATGTGTCACGACCGATGTGGGATTGATTTCAATATTAATGTGTATTAATCAAAATCTAAATGATTCTAATCTGTAGATTTTATGTAACTTTGTTATCATATACTCTGAAAAGGATGTGTTTAGTACCATTTTGAATCTTAAGACCTAACGGAGTTGAATCTTGACTGCAAGGTACAATAATATGCATTTATTCTAGGAAATACCATACCTCTAAATATGAATGTTAAATTCGATCTCTCACATGACAGTCAAAGTGGGCGTGTCTTTACGAACAAAGGAACATTTTCGCGCTCTAGATCAGAGGATCCGATTCGCTCTGGTCCCAGAAGAAGGCGTATCCTTACATTCCTTAAAAGCAAAAACGCTCTTCCTGCTCGCCCCCTTCTCTTCCTCTCATCTGCCAGTCATGTGAACAGTCTGCGATACCGACTCCTCTGGAGTCCGTCTTCTTTTATTTGCGTTATCTAAGTTTCTTTTGTTTCCTTTTCAAATTCTCCTTTGTTCGTTCCACCTACGAGTCAAACGAACGAAGCCTGAATTCCTTCAGCAACTTCACTTGCAACCAGCCTTCAAAGCTCCCGCGAAAACGTGCTCTGGCAACGAGCACGCGCCCTGCTTCGAAGAATTCACGAGAGAACGCGCCTCAGCACGAGAACACGCGCTCTGCGCTCCACACTCACACAACGACCCTTTTGCAAGTATCAAACTCTAACGAGTTTTAATGTTTTAAGGTTCGATGCATTGATGTCTCTCCAGGTTTCTGTGATGTTGCTATTCCTATGATCATTCGTGATTTATTCTCTCTTTCTCTCATTCTCTCTCTACAAACTCAGCGCGTGCTTCGGCACGGCGCGCCCCTCCTCAGAAAACTTTATCTCTCACTTTCTCTCTCTCATCTGTTATTCGTCTTGTTTGTCCACATGTAAGATATGTACAAAACTATAATCAATATGTGTAATCCGTTATATTCTGTAGTTTGCATTTATTAAAACAATATATTCAAGACTGTGTCTGTGAAAAAACGCTCGTAAAACCACAAAAGTCAATGAGGTAGATCAGAGCTACCGCGCTCCCTGTTTACTACATTAAGTAGTTTTAATTTTATAAACACCAGAAATATTAATGTTCACGGCCAGAAGGTTGGTGTTTCTTGGAGTTTATAAGGAAGGATAACTTTATTGAGAAATTAATCACTTAATCTGACGGTTGGTCGCTGGACGGACAACGATTTGATAATTACATTAATTTCCCTTAAAGATTATCTCATAATCGAAGTTAAGTAAGATTATTGATATATGAATGAGGAATTATAATTCGTTGTGATTGATTATTCATATATTCATATAATCCACTTTCACTTTCGACAATTTAATGTAACTGAAATATGCAAAATATTAATCATATTCATGATTAGTTATTAAAATTCCCTATGGATCATTTGAGCTAATTCATCCGGACCCAGAGTCCGAAGCATAAGGCATTTACATTACATATTTCATATAAAAGGTCCATATATGTTTTATAATTGTATTGTCTATGAAACATAAAAGTTAAAATACATTGACTCGTTATAACGTAGGTCAAACGACTTCTTTAATTATGTGAGTTTTTCTTCATCTTATTCAGAAATGTAGCCTATGACTGCAAGTGTTCAGTGTCACATTCATAGTTAACATAGCTGAACAATGTTCCTTCTTTCATGCAGGCATTTAGTCATATTACAAAATAATTTATTGAGGCCAAACATTTAAAATGACATTATAAACTGAAAAGCGGGCCTGCCCCCATTTATCACGCTACTTCACCACGTGACAGCAGCAAGCAGGCTCCTGATTGGTTAACGCGGCACGAATTGACGCCAAAGTTAAAAATTTTCAACTCGGGCATCAGACGTGAATTCGCGTCAAACGCGTGAATGCACAAAGCACCACTCGCGCGTCAATTCGCTTCATTCGCGTGAACTGGACGCGCGAATTTGCGTCTACCGCGCCACGGTAAACGCCCCATTCGCGCCACAGGACCTCCAGACGCAAGTAAACGCGCCTTTACATTGACTTAACATTGAAATCACTTGTGCCAGACGCTCTATTCGCGTTTGGTGTGAACGCAGCATTAGCAGAAACTGCGTTGCAATAAGATCTTCATTCACGCGATCATTAGCCTGTCATCTGCTCAATGCTCATCACTGCAACCTTTTATGTGAAGGGAATAGATGTGTTAAAAACTTCTCACGATTTGTTAATCTCGATAGCCAGTAAAAACTTATAATAGCTGTAATAGTAAAAGTTTTCGAGAGAGTTCCACATGTAATGCTGGCTATTTTATATGCATGCATGTCAGCCAATCACAGTGGGCGTTTACACTTAAAAAAAAAACATAATAACATTATAAGGGCACCCCAGGAAACATAAAATAATAAAATAATCCATGCCATGGGACCTTTAAAAGAGGCTTGGGACCTTGAATGGGACATGAGGATAAACTTTACATTCAGTGTGTTAATAATACTGTGAAAAGTAAACAAGTCTTGTAATCTTGCTTCTCAAGTAAATTTATTTGACTTTAAGAAATATTTTACCATAAAATACCATACAAAATCCTGATTTTGGCAGTGTATCTATTCCTTAATGTTTCCCACAGCATGTTAAGGTAAAAATTAGCATTGAAGCTGGTGCAAAGTGCAATTGGGCAATATGGACGTGACGGGTGACTGTGATCTCTCTGAATGTGCATACTATGACCTGACTAATTTCATGCTCACAGTGGGATTAAAATGCGAACAGCTGGCATTATTCTGTTGAATATGTCTGACAGTAACAGAGGGTGCTTGGGGCAGTCCGACGGTGCCAATCAGTTCTCTGAAACGGGCCAGTCTTCGTTTGAACTGAGTGACGGGTGATGGAACTGTCAGAGAAGGGAAACAACAAACTGAATTCACCCTCTCAATGTGTTTGTGAGAGCTAATGTATTATTCATCTGAAACACTGACAGTCAGAAGTTAGGTGATGGCTGAAAGCTGGGCTTAATTATAAATATATAAATTCTGCCTTATTTTTACTCAGCTTCAGTCTTAACATCATTTGATTTGATTTTGATTTTTTTCTGTGGAAGAAACAAATAGATTTTTTTAAAGAACCTTTTTAAAATATTCTCATGGTCTAGTAGCAGCATACTGGTTTAAAATGACATTAGTTTGAGCAAATAATGACATACTTTTTATTATTGTGTGAACTGTCCCTTTAAGGCTTGTCGATCTGAAGCAACATTGGAGACTTCTGGAGCCCATCTCTGCTGAGCTCATTATAAAGTCTTTCTCTGCCCAAATGAATAACTAATGCATTGATAACATGTGGGCTAATGCTTGAATCTGGCAGGCGTGCTGTCACAGCAACTTGTCAGAGGACGTAATTGGACTTTCATAAACAGTGAAAGCTTTTGGGAGAGAGATGGCAGCAGGCAGCACTCTCTGATCACTGATCAGTTTGCTCTTATTGTCCATCTGATGGATGGCTTCTTTACTCCAGCTCAGGCCATAATGGGGCATTTGTGTCTCTTAAGACCTAATGGACTATTATGGGATTAACTGCTGGTAGATCCTTTTTTTTCTATCAGTATCTCTCCTAGCCTCTCTCTTTCTATTTGTCTTTCTCAATTCATCTTTTTCTATTTAACACTTCTGTGTGTGGTTTTTGGATGTTAGTATACTTTTTCACAATTTTTTCATGCTTTAATAGTTCTTTTGTATCCTTTTTAGAGCTTGCGAGCTTTATTCTCCATTGAAGGCCATTCAAAATATTAAATAAAACTTGAATAATATACTCACCATGTAAATATCTAGTCATTCAATCACAAGGCAGCAAGTCAATGTATTTAGGCATAGATATAGTCAAGATGATCTGCTGAAGTCCAAACTGAGCATCAGAATGTGGAAGAAAGGAGATGTAATTGAATTTGAATGTGGCATGGTTGTTGGTGCCAGATGGCTGGTCTAAATATTTCAGAAAATTATGATCTGCTGGATATTCACATAGTCTACAACCTAGGGTTTACAGAGAATGGTCAGAAAAAGAGAAAATATCCAGTGAGAGGCAGTTATGTGGGCAAAAATGCCTTGTTGATGCCAGAGGTCAGAGGATAGAAAGCTGAAAGAAAGGCAACAGTAACTCATATAAACACTTGTTACAACCGAGGTCTGCTAAAGAGCATCTCTGAATACTCTGAATACCTTCTGAATAGCGGCAGAAGACACACCACTCCCGTAAGCTAAAAACTGAAGTTACAATTCCCACAGGCTCACCAAAATTGGACAATAGAAGATTGGAAATACGTTGCCTGCTCTGATGGGTCTCAATTTCTGCTGTGAATTTCAGATTTTAGGGTCAAAATTTGGAGTAAAAAACATCAAAGCATGGATCCATCCTTGTATCAATGGTTCAGTCTGACGGTGTAATGGTGGGGATATTTTCTTGGCATTGACAACCTGTTTGTTTAACGCTGGGTACACACCAAAAGATTTTTTACATCTTATAGGATTTTCTAAATGTGATGGATCACAAACATGAAGACAAAAAATCCTAGATTTAACCGTCTTGATCCTATAGTGTGTGGTGTGCCATGATGTGACAAAGACGGCACACCACACACAAACAGATTTTCAAACAGTCTCGACTGTGAACACAGGAAATCTCGCGAGACTTCAGAAGGCGGACGATATGCAGGAAGAAATTGCAATGATATTGTTTGGAATGATTTTCACAGAAAATTCACGGGGGAAAATTTCTTTCATTTTTAAAAAGAAAAATATTTCTGAACAACTCTTCTCCTTGTCCAGTCTATTATGGTAGGTTTTACACAACATGTTGTTTAAACATTTGCGTGTTGCCACAAATCAACAAGCTAATCCTCCATCTCTGCTGTCCACATCAATTTCACTTTGTGCTGCGCCATGACTACGTTTGTTATGCTTCCGTCTTCCATCATCTCGCTTTCTGATTGGATATTGTTTCGTTTCACGTGATAATCTCCAGAGCGTGCGCGTTTGTTCTCGGGGTTCCCCTCAAACATCAGGATTTCTGATGTTGAATATTTACGATTCGCGATCGGGGCGCATCCGACGTTCTTCCGAGCAGGTTCGGACACTCTTAACACACACCAAAGGAAAATCTGATAAGATAATCTGTAGAACCATCAAGATAATCGGGACATAGCTAGGATTGTCGGAAAGGGGGGAAATCGGCCCAAAATCAGCCCGATTATCTTTTGGTGTGTACCCAGCATAAGCATGGCAGACAGGGCAAGTCTTTGGGAAACCTTTTTGGATACAGTTATCGGCAGTTCCTCTCGTCACCACTGGAGGCACAGAGACGTCACACAGCAGCTTCAAACACAATACAAGACAACATTCACGATGAGGCTTTTGGAATCTGAGCTCCGAAAAGACACAGAATAGGCCGTTTTTGTCTGGACTGATATTGACCAATTGTTCTAATGTACTGAAGAAAGCCACACATGAATCCAAGTTTAGCTCCTCTGTTTTTCAGTTCGACTGTACACCAGCGCTTACGGCCTTGTTACTTGTTCATTTGTGAATACGCCGCTTGTGTGATTTGCTGAATAGGGACATTACATTTGTCACAGATCAGCAGACTGAACAATGAGATCACTCTTATGTCTGAAAGTTCAATCATGTGGCTTTGAGTACAGATGAAAAAGAGAGTGAATTGAGCGAATGAGCATTCAATCTGGCCAAAATTACATTTAGCCATGTTTACAGCCTTTGCGATCGAGTCGATGCGCTCTCAACATGCAGAGATTGCGACTGGTGTAGCACTCCTACCTTGCAAGTCTAAAACCAGTGATACAAATAACTTTCTTTGAGGCCAGGTGTGTAAATTCCTTCCACATGACAGGCTGTAAGGGAGCAGCTTTAAAGAAGAGGTGTTTGGTTACCACAGAACAATACAAACTCATGGAGGCTTTCAGCAACACTTCTACTGTGTCACCAACTATAGAAAGGGCTAAGAAAGAATGTAAATATGAGTGTGCTGAATGGCTTGTCGAGAAGAAAACCTTGAGATCAGGGTGTCTTCAAAGGATCTGGCTTCAAATACTCAACAGGTCACACACCAAAGAGAAGCGAAGAAGGACCGGCACAGAAACATCTGATTGGTTCAAGTACCAGTGTCAGAGGTAAAGAACGCAG
>JARPMJ010009571.1:0-2500 GCA_033366665.1 Phoxinus dragarum
GCGCTGCATGTGCAAACACTCAGCAGAATGGAGGTAAACACACACACACACACACACACACACACACACTGTTTGCTTTAGTGCCACTCATGGTGTGTGTGTGTTTAGGTGGAGACTCGCGCTTCATTTCTGCTGATGATGGAAGTGTGTCGACTTCTGGGTCGCGAGGAGAACCGGAGTGCCAGTGAGAGAGAAACACTCCTACTGAGACTGATGACTCCTGTTGCCAAAACTCTACACCGCTAAACAGGTGCTCACACACACACTCACTTACTCACTCTCTCTCACACACACTCACTCACACACTCACTCACACTCACTCTCACACTCACTCTCACACTCACTCACTCACTCTCTCTCACACACACTCACTCTCCTACTGAGACTGATTACTCCTTTCGCCAAACTCTACACCGCTAAACAGGTACTCACTCACTCACACACACACACTCACACACCACCCCCACACACCACCACCCACCACCACACACACCCACCCACACCCACCACACACTCACCACACACCCACACACTCACACACACCACTCACACACACACCACACACCACTCACCACACACACACCACACACACTCACCTCACCACACACCACACACACACTCACCTCACCACACACCACTCACTCACACACCCACACACACACACCACACACCACACACCACACACTCACACACACACACACACCACACACACACACACACACTCACACACACACACCACCACCACACCCACACCCACACCACTCACACACACACTCACCACACACCACCACTCACCCACACACCACCACACACCACACACACACCCACCACTCACACCACCACCCACCACACACACACTCACACACACACACACACCCACCACACTCACACACCACACACCACACACTCACCACCACACACCACTCACACACCACCACTCACCACACACACACCCACCACACACACACCCACCACACCCACCACCCCACACACCACACTCACACACACACACACACACCACACACCCACACACCACACCCACACACACACTCACCCACCACACACACACCCACTCACACACACACACCACCACACACCCACTCACCCACACACACACACACCCACACACACACACCACCCACCACCACACACCACTCACACACCACACCACCACACACCACACCCACCACACACACACCACACACTCACACACCCACCACTCACTCACCACCACACACCACCCACACACACACACACACACACCACCTCCACCCACCACACACCACCCACACACCACCCACACACACACTCACACACCCACCCCACACACCCACACCACCACACACCCACCACCACACCACCCACACCACCCACACACCCACTCACCACACCCACACACCCACCACACACACTCACACACTCACCACACACCCACCCACCCACACCACCACCCACACACCACCCACACACCACCACACACCCACCCACACACTCACCACACACACACACACACACCTCACACACTCACCCACTCACACACACACTCACCCACCACACACCACTCACCACACACACACACCACCCCACCACCCACTCACCACACCCTCACACACCACACACACACACACACACTCACACACACACTCACCACACCACCCCCACTCACACACTCACACACCACACACTCACTCACACACCACACACCCACCACCACACACTCACACACACCACACACACCCACTCACCCACACACACACCACTCACTCACACCACCACCACCACACACCACCCACACACCCACTCACACACACCACTCACACACTCACCACCACACACCACACACCACACTCACACACCACACACCACTCACTCACACACACACTCACACACTCACTCACACACTCACTCACTCACACACACACACTCACTCCCTCACACCACTCACTCACTCACACACTCACACACTCACTCACACACTCACTCACTCACACACACTCACTCACTCACACACCACTCACTCACTCACACACTCACACACACTCACTCACACACTCACTCACTCACACACTCACTCACTCACACACCACTCACTCACTCACACACTCACTCACACACTCACTCACACACACACACACTCACACCACACACACTCACTCACACACACACACACCACTCACACACTCACACACTCACACACTCACTCACACACACACTCACTCACACACTCACTCACACACTCACTCACACACACACTCACTCACACCACTCACCACCACCACACACTCACTCACACACACTCACTCACACACACCTCACTCACACACACACTCACTCACACACTCACACCCACACTCACTCACTCACACACACACACACACTCACACACACACTCACTCACACACTCACTCACTCACACACTCACTCACTCACACACTCACACACTCACTCACTCACTCACCACACACTCACTCACTCACACACTCACTCACTCACACACTCA
>JARPMJ010009571.1:5000-25670 GCA_033366665.1 Phoxinus dragarum
TTACAGTGAAGCTGCTCTGAAACGATCTGTACTGTATAAAGCTGTGGAAATAAAGCTGAGCTGACTTTAGAGATGAAAGTGAAACACTATTACTTTTGTAAATGAATAAGAATGATTAATTATTTGAGTTATTTACTTCCTCTGTCAATTATGCTCTGGGAAAAACTTCATGACAAACACGTGAAGCTTTACATTTGGTGAGAAGCAAAAGCGTGCAGACACTTTTCTGAGATCAAGAGTGACACGTTATCACACACACACACACACACTTACACACATGAAGACACACACACACACACAGACACATCTGGTTATTTATCTTTGTGAGGGACTCCATAGATATAATTGTCTTTTAGATTGTACTTACACTGTGTGTGTGTGTGTGTGTGTGTGTGTGTGTGTGTGTGTGTGTGTGTGTGTGTGTGTGTGTGTGTGTCCTGCAGGCGGTCTCTGTGGTGTCCGAGGGTCTGGAGTCTTTCGGTGGTCAGGGTTACATTGAGGACACTGGGCTTCCCTCCATGCTGCGCGACGCTCAGGTCAATCATCAGTGTGTGTGTGTGTGTGTGTGTGTGTGTGTGTGTGTGTGTGTGTGTGTGTGTGTGTGCAGGATGCACTTCCTTCAGTCCAGCAGATGGCAGCACAGGCGTGACACAATAATATCACAAATTTCACTAAATGCCTTATTCATATTGAGTTGTTGTTGTGTGTTTATTTTTAGACATGTAAAGCACTTTGGTCAACTTGTGTTGTTTTTAAATGTGCTCAAAAAATAGATGTTGATTGATTCAAGTGCAAAATATAAATACAAACACATACTATTAATGTATTTAACTTTTTTTTTCTTTTGAACAACCCGTGTTGTGTGTGTGTGTGTGTGTGTGTTTCTGTAGGTGTTGAGTATTTGGGAGGGCACCACAAATGTGTTGTCTCTGGATGTTCTGCGCTCGATTGCGAAGTCCTCTGGGTCGGTTCTCCAGGCGTTCTTCCGTGATGTCGAAGTGAGAACAAACTCATGAATTACGCTTCAGTCCTGAATCATCGTTGTTCCACATTGATTGTAAAGTGAGCTTGTGCTGCTAATGTGTGTGTGCGCTTGTGTGTGCAGGAGCGCCTGCTGCCGGCTGAAGCCTGTCCCGCTCTGCGTCCAGCGCTCGCGTCTCTCCGCGCGTCTCTCTCGGCTCTGATGCGTTTCTGTGAGAAGGCGGCATCTCGACCCGCGGGAGCAATGGAGCTGGCAGCGAGAGACCTGGCCTACAGCCTCGCACGCATCTACATGGGTAAAACACACACGTGTGCACGCTACACATATGTGTACTTGAAACACGCATACACAAATGTCTACTTTACTTTTATACTTTATTGTCAGACAAGTCTGACATTTTTCTTGCATAACAGTGTCTATGTTTACAACAACCAAACATACATTAAACATCGACATACACTTAAACCTCCCACATTATACATTCAATACTTCACAATACACACACACACCTGTACCTATAAGACACACACTGGCTTGCTTAGTTGGGGACATTTAATATTCAACAATAGTATTGATCTGCGTTACTTAAGGTGGACGATGACACAATTTACTTCTAGTAACAAACTTGTATTATTTTCATGTTATCACTGTGAAGCTGCTTTGATAAAATATTGTAAAAAGCGCTATATAAATAAAGGTGACTTGACACACACACACACACACACAGACACAGGTGTACATGTTACACACACACACACACACACTGCCTCATGTCTACTTGAACACTGTACAGTAACATGACCGTCTGTCAGGTTTAACCATGAAAACTGCTTTTGCTGCATTTATTTGTGTAAATTGTAAGAATAGTGAGTTGCCAATGTCTTCGGTTTAGATTAGTATAGATTAGATTAGTTCTCAAGTATAGTTTTGACTCATGTGAGGTTTGTAATGTCAGCAAACTCACGTGTGTTGAGAACTGTTGAGTTGTTCTATGGTGTGGATCTGTGTGTGTGTGTGTGTGTGTGATCTATACCTACACACTGATGTAAGTGTGTGTGAGATCTATACCTACACACTGATGTAAGTGTGTGTGTGTGTGTGTGATCTATACCTACACACTGATGTAAGTGTGTGTGTGTGTGTGTGTGTGTGAGATCTATACCTACACACTGATGTAAATGTACCATTGATGATCTTGAAGCGTCTCATTCAGTTCCTCTGTCCAACGACAGGAGCTCTACTGGTGGATCACGCCTCATGGGAACACGCCACACACACTGATGTTTACACGGCCTTGAGGTGAGTGTGTGTGTGTGTAATGAATGTTGTGTAACGCGTGTGTGTTTGTTTGTTTGTGTGTGTGTGTGTGTGTGTGTTATGAATCATATGTAACTCGTGTGTGTGTGTGTTATGAATCTTGTGTAACGTGTGTGTGTGTGTTATTAATCTTATGTAAAAATCGTGTGTGTGTTGCAGGTGGTGTGATCAGGATCTGTGTCCAGTGGTCAGTCGAGACGCTGCAGGTTGTTTTGACCCACAGACGACAGCAATGGATTCAGCGCTGGTGTACGATGGCCTGAAGCTTTAAACAAACATACACACACATACGCGTTACACAAGATTCATAACACACACACGCGCATTACACAAGATTCATAACACACACTCTCTCTCACACACACACACACACACACACACGCGTTACACAAGATTCATAACACACACAAGTGTGTTACACAAGATTCATAACACACACTCTCTCTCACACACACACACACAAGTGTGTTACACAAGATTCATAACACACACTCTCTCACACACACACACACACACACACACGCGCGCGCGTGTGCGTTATACAAGATTTATAACACACACACGCGTTGCACAAGATTCATAACACACACACACTCTCTCTTTCTCTCATGCACACTCACATTATATTGATTGTGAAGCTCGAGTTCATCAAGCATTTGATCTAGGTTTCTCTTTCATGTCAGCAGTTAATCACATATATAGTTTAGTTTAAGAGTTTTAGTTTCATATAGTTTCCTTTAAGATGTTTGAATTGTAAACATGAGTGTTGATTTTAATTATGTTGAATAATATTATCATAAGTGCTGTGAATATTGTTAAATAACTCTTTCACGAGACAAACTGTCGACGGACTTAAAGCTACACTGTGTGAGATTTTCTCCCATCTAGCGGTGAAACTGTATATGACTACCGACTGATATTACTTTCTAGCCCCTCCCATTCCGAGGGCATTTTGACTCCTACGGTGGCCGTATTATTCTCCAAATCGTCATTCTAGCGTTATGCACAACCATGCTATAGTTAACCAAGCAACTATTAAACTTTGATTTTACACAAATAGGCTGAATCCTTGCTCCTCGTGAGCTCTTTCCATCTGGGAAAGCCACTCCAATATTCCTTTCTTGGCGAGACTGTCCTCAAGAAGAGGCGTGGTCCTCCGTCTTCAACAGGCTTTCAAATCCGCCGCCAGTCGCGAGTAATCTCCCCTCGCATTCGTCACGGTGCCGCTGAGTGTAACGGCACGAAAGGCAAAGCTTGAATCTCCTGGTATGTCCCTCGTTGGCTAATGTGTTTTCAAGATGGAGGCGCAACAATGGCTGCCGCCGATCGAGCGACTCGCTCGTATTTATTCTGAATGCCAGATTCTACGCGTACGAGCATTGAGGATTGGGTACATATAATTTTGAAAGAACAAAGTGTTTTTTGGCTAAGAATCTACTTAAAAAATGTACACAGTGTAGCTTTAAAGAAACTAAATACAAGCCAATGTTCTGCGTTCTTCTCTAAATATGGAGCAGATGTGACTGATCTCATATTCATTTCCAGAATAAAATACAACATGAATGTGTTCGGTGTGACGCATTGATTCCTAGAGTAAACGCTTCAGACGTCAGATATTCAGTTTATATTCTGTGCTTTGTTTGTTTAAAGAAAGAAAGATTTAACCTCAAACCAGATCATTATAAGAATCCAGATGAAGCGGGAATGTTTCAGAAACTCTTCATCTGGTCAGATTCATATCAAAGCAGCTTTATGACAAAACAATTACAATTCTGATCTGTGATTTGTATGTTTTTTTTCTAGCAGAAAGCATTTAAAGTTCCTGGTAATGTTGAATCAGAATAAGTTCCTCTTGCAGCATCTCTTCTCTGATGATGTGTGCGGTGCTATAACCTGTCACTCACATGAGATTAGCCAATAGCAAACCACAACCATCCAATCAGTTCCTCACAGACACAATCAAGCCCCGCCCACATGTATTCTTGCTCCTGAAGCGTTTCACTCGATATACGGCACAATAGAGGAGAAAAGACGAGTGCAACTTCCCTTTTCTTAGTAAACAATCTTCCCACGCTTAAACAATTTTCTCTAGTTTAATAAACAATAAATTAATTATTTACCAATGAAAGTTAGTGGTTCTGATTAAAATGTCAAATGTAGCCTAAATTAAACTTTAACAAGTTTTAAGCCGAATGTTGGTTGTATTTGTCACTTCTTGGTTGTCAGTTTAATGGTGTTGTATTTTTTGTTTTATTTGTATTTATTTTTTGGGAGAGATCATGCAGTGGTTGAGTTATTGGCTACACATGTCTTTGTTTGTGCGACTACAACGATTGATTATCAGTTCAGCAGATCATAAAGCACATCATGATGAGTGCATGCCGTTCAGATGCCGTTAACTGAGCAATGCTCGTTTCCCAGAGTGCTTTGTGTTCCTGGTGAACTGTAGTATGGTGACGGACAATAATGCTGCTCATGTTCTGTTATATGAGCCTCACAATCGATAAACATCATCATCAGCCTCTTCTTCCTCTGGTAAAGGTCATGTGTGTGCGCGACCTTCTGCAGCTCCTTCAGATGATGTGACCTTTCAGAGCGCCTGTGTCTGACCTTTGACCTGCCGTTAGCGCACAGATGCTTCATCATATGGCTGCTCTTCTGAACGTGACCTGAATCACTGACGTGCACTTCAAACGGGAGCTTTCAAAGATAAGTTTTACAAGAAAACATTACTTCAGTCTTTTTACCTCAGAATTTCCTACCTTATCTCACAGGAAAGTGAGACTGTAGAAATGTATTTAATTCAATGTGTTGCTTGCAGAGTGAAAATTGTTTCTAGTGTTTTTATTATAAATAAAGACTAGGAATTCTTGCCAGCATGACTTCTTCGTCATTTGCTTTTGATCTGTTTACACTGATGCCGAAACCCGGGGCGAAGAAGCCAGCCCAACTGGTTCGTAAAAATGATAAAACAGGAAGTGTCCCGAGCCCCTGCTGTTCTTAAAGCCAGCTGTACAACAGGCGTACGCGAGAGTGTTACTTTATACCCGGAGAGAAAGTGCTTGTGTTACTTCAAACATTTAATTCTAAATTATTCGTCAAGTGGCAAGGACCCTTTGTGGCTAAACGCCGAGATGGGGATCTCAATGATGAGGTATGGTGAATGGACAGGGCGGTGCATGTCAAATTCATAACTTGAATCTCCTAAACTGGAATGCGGTGGCATCCAAAACTGGCGACGCGCATAGACGCAGCGGCTCTACGTTCTCCCGTTCGGTGCTTTTCATTTGTGTTTTTGTTTGTTTGTTTACTATTAAATGTTACAATCAGCCATGGGAACCAAAGCTACAGTCAGTTAGATATTTTAAACATGGGTTTTTGAAGTAATCAAGCAATTACAAGTGAATTTCTGGAGTCACACAACATAACGGAGTAGATAGCCAGGACACCGGGCTCTCCATGGATTGTTATTGGCTCTAGCAAGCGACGAAGGCGGAGGAGACACAGGAATCAAAAGCGCGGATGCCGGTCAGGCCTACTAGTTCGGCTAAAGGAACAACCCCACAAACCACCCCTTCCTAGTGTATTTCTCACTAACGCTAGATCACTTGTCAACAAAAGGGATGAATTACAACTACAGATCATCTGTAACCGGGCAGTAGTCGTTAAGACCACTGATGACTGTTTTCTTCTTCAAAGAGATCATCATTGACTTTCGAAAGCACAACACAAATCACACTGCACATTAGCGGGGTCTGCATGGAGAGGGTTCCAGCCTTCAAATTCTTGGGCACGACCATCGCAAAAGATCTCTCCTGGAGCACAAACACCTCAGCAGCAATCCAAAAAGCACAGCAGCAACTCTATTTCTTGAGGATTCTCAGAAAGAACCACCTACAAGAGCAGCTGCTAGTCTCCTTTTATCGCTGTTCCATCGAGAGTGTGATAACCTACTGCATCTCTGTGGTATGCAAGCAGCTCAGCGGCAGATAAGAAAGCTCTCCAGAGAGTAATCAACTTGGCACAAAAAATCATTGGCTGCCCTCTGCCTTCCCTAAAAGAGCTTTACACTCCTGAGATCGCTGAGGGTGGCTAGAATTGCAGAGGAATGTGTGTAATTGAGTGTGTGGAGGTACGGTATCTGGGCCTCCACTTGGGACATGAGCAGGTGTGTCTCCAAATTGACAAGACCACTGTGATAGCAGCCTGCCCAAGTCCCAAGACTAAAAAGGAGGTGAGACAGATCCTGGGTTTGGCGGGATATTATAGAAAGTTTATACCTTCTTATTCTGAGCTCATCAGCCCACTGACTGATCTCACTAAAAAGGAAACACCAGATCTGGTCCAGTGGATGGAGCTGTGCAAACAGGCTCTAATCACAGTAAAGGCTGACCTGTGCAGAGGCCCTCTCCTACAATCTCCTAACGTTGATCTGCCTTTTGGAGGCCGGGTGGGTCGGGTGGAGGGGGAATCTGGCGAGGGGGCGTGGTAAAGCCAAGTCTGCAGTGGGGAGTGGGTGCAGAGACAAGCGGTGAGAAGGAGGTCAGGTGAATGATGACTAAAACCTGTCTCAAATTCCAGTAACTGGCGGAGAGATGGGAGATAGGCACACCTGGGAAGGGGAGAGAGACATTTCCCCCCGGACTGATTATACAAATGTTTTTCGTTTGTTGTTTATTTTTTGTTATTCTGAGTATAAATAAAGGCTTGGAATTCTTGTCAGCCTGACTTCTTTGTCATTTGCTTTTGAGCTGTTTACAAGCTTATATTAATATACAGGTAAATGCAAATTAATTAATCCGTCACCTGAACTGCGTAAAATGACATACTAATGTACTAAATGCTGAATTAAGAAAAAATGTCATGTTTGAATGGATGATGTCTCTTTTGTGTTTCAGACGCAGTGAATCACGCGAGTCCATCGCAGAATAAAGTCACTGAATCATTGATGAGTTCTGCAGTAATCCAGTAGCGTCCGATAAGATCAGGAAGCGTCCGATGACGGAGGACAGACGCTGATTGAGCTCAGAGCTTCAGCAGGGATCATTCCTGATAAAGTCATGATGCCCTCAATTAAAACATAGGGGCTGTTATTTATTCACTGCTGTATGGCACAGAAAACTGGAGAAGAACTAGTTTAGTGTTCTATGCTGCGCGTGTGTGTGTGTGTGTGTTTTAGGTCATGAATAGTGATCTCTCTTCACTGCCATCGATCAGAACGTTCCAGACCAGCTGAGGCCGAAGAGCAGCCTTTCTTTCTTTCTTCTCGGTCTCTGTCTCTCTCTCAATTTTTTGTTTTAATTTAACTGTGCCTTCCCACTAAGCAAAATGATGTCCAAAAGACGTCTTGAAAGTTTTTATGACGTCTTTTTTTAACGTGCGATATAGACGTTCATGGACTCTTCGTACAAGGTTAAAAACTAGTTAAAATGTGGCCATCATTTATGGTCTCATTTATACATACTTTACTGTTTCTGGACCAAATAAACACTCTCAGGATGCATTAAATTAAAAATCATGTTTATTTCAATGTAATTTCCTTTTTTAATTGCAAAGCAACTCACAGACACTCACAGACATGCTTGTTTCTTGATGATTATGTCATCATCAACATTGAGCTGATAACACCTCATACTTTTTCTTGGCTTTCTCTGCAACAACAATTGTGTTATACAAACACACAGTTACAGCAGCCAAAGAAAAGCTAAAGTAAAAAGAAAGGGGACCAAGAGCCCAACTAAAGCAAACACTGATCACCACAATGGTGACTTAAAATGAAACAAACATCAACATCTAAACCTCTGTTAATTCTCACTAAGAACATCTGACAGAAATAGTCAAAGCATCTGTATTTTATGTCTGTGATTGGGTTCAGTACAAGTATCTGAGCCAGAAAGTCTTCCCTTCAGAGATGGTTTCTCTCATGATCAAAGATGTGTGATTTACAGAAGTGTCTTTTATGTTCATGATTTTTGGACAAACACAAACTGTCCGTGAGTTGCTTAGCCATTACAAAAGGAAATTACATGAAATAAGCATGATTTTTAATTTAATGCATCCTGAGAGTGTTTATTTGGTCCAGAAACAGTAAATTATGTCTAAATGATGGCCACATTTGAACTAGTTTTTAACCTTGTATGAAGGGTCCATGAACGTCTATATCGGACATGCAGAACACGTAAAAAAAAGACATCATAGACATCTGGCTCCTCAATGGACGTCTTTTCAACGTACGAATTTTGTGACAAAGACGTTGAAAAGACGTCTTTTGGACATCATTTTGCTTAGTGGGGCAGGACATGGGCATACTAAAAATGTTATCGTTGCACAAAATATTTGTTTAGTCGCATGCACAGCGACGCTGTGCAGTCCGACAGCAGAAGAGTAGATTCATCATCTTTACAAAGAAAAGTTACAAACAATGATAAAACTTTATCAAAATAAAGTGAGTTTGTGTTTAAAACAAGAAAAAATATCTGACAATGTAGTCTGGAGTCTTTTCTGACCTTTGTCAGATATTTTAGTCAGATATTTGTTCTTGTTTTCAGTACAAACTCACTTCATTTTTTCATTTTTTTTTTCAGTAAACAAAGCTTAATATCTTCAGTCATTTAGCTTCACCAATAAATGTATCTTGATTTGAGAATGTTTAGATATTTGGGCTGGAAAACAAGACAGAAATACTGAGGAAGAACATCATCTTTGCAGTGTGATCAAAAACTTTACTGCAGAAATTGAGAACAATCATAAAGTTGAAGAATATTCCTAAAGCGGAGGATGACTTCGATGATGTTTGTACCATAATGAAGGGTATTTTTCATCCATGCAGAAAGTTACACAGTCTGAGTCAGGCCTGAGCATCTGTGATCTGAGGACGGGCCGCGGCGGGAGGCGAGAGCAGGACTGTGTGTCTGAGCGTCTGTGATCTGAGGACGGGCCGCGGCGGAAGGCGAGAGCAGGACTGTGTGTCTGAGCGTCTGTGATCTGAGGACGGGCCGCGGCGGGAGGCGAGAGCAGGACTGTGTGTCTGAGCGTCTCTGTGATCTGAGGACGGGCCGCGGCGGGAGGAGAGAGAAGGACTGTGTGTCTGAGCGTCTGTGATCTGAGGACGGGCCGCGGCGGGAGGCGAGAGCAGGACTGTGTGTCTGAGCGTCTGTGATCTGAGGACGGGCCGCGGCGGGAGGCGAGAGCAGGACGGTGTGTCTGAGCGTCTGTGATCTGAGGACGGGCCGCGGCGGAAGGCGAGAGCAGGACTGTGTGTCTGAGCGTCTCTGTGATCTGAGGACGGGCCGCGGCGGGAGGCGAGAGCAGGACTGTGTGTCTGAGCGTCTCTGTGATCTGAGGACGGGCCGCGGCGGGAGGAGAGAGAAGGACTGTGTGTCTGAGCGTCTGTGATCTGAGGACGGGCCGCGGCGGGAGGCGAGAGCAGGACTGTGTGTCTGAGCGTCTGTGATCTGAGGACGGGCCGCGGCGGGAGGCGAGAGCAGGACTGTGTGTCTGAGCGTCTGTGATCTGAGGACGGGCCGCGGCGGTAGGCGAGAGCAGGACTGTGTGTCTGAGCGTCTGTGATCTGAGGACGGGCCGCGGCGGGAGGCGAGAGCAGGACTGTGTGTCTGAGCGTCTGTGATCTGAGGACGGGCCGTGGCGGGAGGCGAGAGCAGGACGGTGTGTCTGCGCGTCTGTGATCTGAGGACAGGCCACGGCGGGAGGCGAGAGCAGGACTGTGTGTCTGCGCGTCTCTGATCTGAGGACGGGCAGCGGCGGGAGGCGAAAGCAGGACGGTGTGTCTGCGCGTCTGTGATCTGAGGACGGGCCGCGGCGGGAGGAGAGAGCAGGACTGTGTGTCTGAGCGTCTGTGATCTGAGGACAGGCCGCGGCGGGAGGCGAGAGAAGGACTGTGTGTCTGAGCGTCTGTGATCTGAGGACGGGCCGCGGCGGGAGGCGAGAGCAGGACTGTGTGTCTGAGCGTCTGTGATCTGAGGACGGGCCGCGGCGGGAGGCGAGAGAAGGACTGTGTGTCTGAGCGTCTGTGATCTGAGGACGGGCCGCGGCGGATGGTGAGAGCAGGACTGTGTGTCTGAGCATCTGTGATCTGAGGACTGGCCGCGGCGGGAGGAGAGAGCAGGACTGTGTGTCTGAGCATCTGTGATCTGAGGACTGGCCGCGGCGGGAGGCGAGAGCAGGACTGTGTGTCTGAGCGTCTGTGATCTGAGGACGGGCCGCGGCGGGAGGCGAGAGCAGGACTGTGTGTCTGAGCGTCTGTGATCTGAGGACGGGCCGCGGCGGGAGGCGAGAGCAGGACTGTGTGTCTGAGCGTCTGTGATCTGAGGACTGGCCGCGGCGGGAGGCGAGAGCAGGACTGTGTGTCTGAGCGTCTGTGATCTGAGGACGGGCCGCAGCGGGAGGCGAGAGCAGGACGGTGTGTCTGAGCGTCTGTGATCTGAGGACGGGCCGCGGCGGAAGGCGAGAGCAGGACTGTGTGTCTGAGCGTCTCTGTGATCTGAGGACGGGCCGCGGCGGGAGGCGAGAGCAGGACTGTGTGTCCGAGCGTCTCTGTGATCTGAGGACGGGCCGCGGCGGGAGGAGAGAGAAGGACTGTGTGTCTGAGCGTCTGTGATCTGAGGACGGGCCGCGGCGGGAGGCGAGAGCAGGACTGTGTGTCTGAGCGTCTGTGATCTGAGGACGGGCCGCGGCGGGAGGCGAGAGCAGGACTGTGTGTCTGAGCGTCTGTGATCTGAGGACGGGCCGCGGCGGTAGGCGAGAGCAGGACTGTGTGTCTGAGCGTCTGTGATCTGAGGACGGGCCGCGGCGGGAGGCGAGAGCAGGACTGTGTGTCTGAGCGTCTGTGATCTGAGGACGGGCCGCGGCGGGAGGCGAGAGCAGGACGGTGTGTCTGCGCGTCTGTGATCTGAGGACAGGCCACGGCGGGAGGCGAGAGCAGGACTGTGTGTCTGCGCGTCTCTGATCTGAGGACGGGCAGCGGCGGGAGGCGAAAGCAGGACGGTGTGTCTGCGCGTCTGTGATCTGAGGACGGGCCGCGGCGGGAGGAGAGAGCAGGACTGTGTGTCTGAGCGTCTGTGATCTGAGGACAGGCCGCGGCGGGAGGCGAGAGAAGGACTGTGTGTCTGAGCGTCTGTGATCTGAGGACGGGCCGCGGCGGGAGGCGAGAGCAGGACTGTGTGTCTGAGCGTCTGTGATCTGAGGACGGGCCGCGGCGGGAGGCGAGAGAAGGACTGTGTGTCTGAGCGTCTGTGATCTGAGGACGGGCCGCGGCGGATGGTGAGAGCAGGACTGTGTGTCTGAGCATCTGTGATCTGAGGACTGGCCGCGGCGGGAGGAGAGAGCAGGACTGTGTGTCTGAGCATCTGTGATCTGAGGACTGGCCGCGGCGGGAGGCGAGAGCAGGACTGTGTGTCTGAGCGTCTGTGATCTGAGGACGGGCCGCGGCGGGAGGCGAGAGCAGGACTGTGTGTCTGAGCGTCTGTGATCTGAGGACGGGCCGCGGCGGGAGGCGAGAGCAGGACTGTGTGTCTGAGCGTCTGTGATCTGAGGACGGGCCGCGGCGGGAGGCGAGAGCAGGACTGTGTGTCTGAGCGTCTGTGATCTGAGGACGGGCCGCGGCGGGAGGCGAGAGCAGGACTGTGTGTCTGAGCGTCTGTGATCTGAGGACGGGCCGCGGCGGGAGGCGAGAGCAGGACTGTGTGTCTGAGCGTCTGTGATCTGAGGACAGGCCGCGGCGGGAGGCGAGAGCAGGACGGTGTGTCTGCGCGTCTGTGATCTGAGGACAGGCCACGGCGGGAGGCGAGAGCAGGACTGTGTGTCTGCGCGTCTCTGATCTGAGGACGGGCAGCGGCGGGAGGCGAAAGCAGGACGGTGTGTCTGTGATCTGAGGACGGGCCGCGGCGGGAGGCGAGAGCAGGACTGTGTGTCTGAGCGTCTGTGATCTGAGGACGGGCCGCGGCGGGAGGCGAGAGCAGGACTGTGTGTCTGAGCGTCTGTGATCTGAGGACGGGCCGCGGCGGGAGGCGAGGGCAGGACTGTGTGTCTGAGCGTCTGTGACCTGAGGACGGGCCGCGGCGGGAGGCGAGGGCAGGACTGTGTGTCTGCGCGTCTGTGATCTGAGGACGGGCCGCGGCGGGAGGCGAGGGCAGGACTGTGTGTCTGCGCGTCTGTGATCTGAGGACGGGCCGCGGCGGGTGGCGAGAGCAGGACGGTGTGTCTGCGCGTCTGTGATCTGAGGACGGGCCGCGGCGGGAGGCGAGGGCAGGACTGTGTGTCTGCGCGTCTCTGTGATCTGAGGACGGGCCGCGGCGGGAGGAGAGAGCAGGACTGTGTGTCTGAGCGTCTGTGATCTGAGGACGGGCCGCGGCGGGAGGCGAGAGAAGGACTGTGTGTCTGAGCGTCTGTGATCTGAGGACGGGCCGCGGCGGGAGGCGAGAGCAGGACTGTGTGTCTGAGCGTCTGTGATCTGAGGACGGGCCGCGGCGGGAGGCGAGAGCAGGACTGTGTGTCTGAGCGTCTGTGATCTGAGGACGGGCCGCGGCGGGAGGCGAGAGCAGGACTGTGTGTCTGAGCGTCTGTGATCTGAGGACGGGCCGCGGCAGTAGGCGAGAGCAGGACTGTGTGTCTGAGCGTCTGTGATCTGAGGACGGGCCGCGGCGGGAGGCGAGAGCAGGACTGTGTGTCTGAGCGTCTGTGATCTGAGGACGGGCCGCGGCGGGAGGCGAGAGCAGGACGGTGTGTCTGCGCGTCTGTGATCTGAGGACAGGCCACGGCGGGAGGCGAGAGCAGGACTGTGTGTCTGCGCGTCTCTGATCTGAGGACGGGCAGCGGCGGGAGGCGAAAGCAGGACTGTGTGTCTGAGCGTCTCTGTGATCTGAGGACGGGCCGCGGCGGGAGGAGAGAGAAGGACTGTGTGTCTGAGCGTCTGTGATCTGAGGACGGGCCGCGGCGGTAGGCGAGAGCAGGACTGTGTGTCTGAGCGTCTGTGATCTGAGGACGGGCCGCGGCGGGAGGCGAGAGCAGGACGGTGTGTCTGCGCGTCTGTGATCTGAGGACAGGCCACGGCGGGAGGCGAGAGCAGGACTGTGTGTCTGCGCGTCTCTGATCTGAGGACGGGCAGCGGCGGGAGGCGAAAGCAGGACGGTGTGTCTGCGCGTCTGTGATCTGAGGACGGGCCGCGGCGGGAGGAGAGAGCAGGACTGTGTGTCTGAGCGTCTGTGATCTGAGGACGGGCCGCGGCGGGAGGCGAGAGAAGGACTGTGTGTCTGAGCGTCTGTGATCTGAGGACGGGCCGCGGCGGGAGGCGAGAGCAGGACTGTGTGTCTGAGCGTCTGTGATCTGAGGACGGGCCGCGGCGGGAGGCGAGAGCAGGACTGTGTGTCTGAGCGTCTGTGATCTGAGGACGGGCCGCGGCGGGAGGCGAGAGAAGGACTGTGTGTCTGAGCGTCTGTGATCTGAGGACGGGCCGCGGCGGGAGGCGAGAGCAGGACGGTGTGTCTGCGCGTCTGTGATCTGAGGACTGGCCGCGGCGGGAGGAGAGAGCAGGACTGTGTGTCTGAGCATCTGTGATCTGAGGACTGGCCGCGGCGGGAGGCGAGAGCAGGACTGTGTGTCTGAGCGTCTGTGATCTGAGGACGGGCCGCGGCGGGAGGCGAGAGCAGGACTGTGTGTCTGAGCGTCTGTGATCTGAGGACGGGCCGCGGCGGGAGGCGTGAGCAGGACTGTGTGTCTGAGCGTCTGTGATCTGAGGACGGGCCGCGGCGGGAGGCGAGAGCAGGACTGTGTGTCTGAGCGTCTGTGATCTGAGGACGGGCCGCGGCGGGAGGCGAGAGCAGGACTGTGTGTCTGAGCGTCTGTGATCTGAGGACAGGCCGCGGCGGGAGGCGAGAGCAGGACGGTGTGTCTGCGCGTCTGTGATCTGAGGACAGGCCACGGCGGGAGGCGAGAGCAGGACTGTGTGTCTGCGCGTCTCTGATCTGAGGACGGGCCGCGGCGGGAGGCGAGAGCAGGACTGTGTGTCTGAGCGTCTGTGATCTGAGGACGGGCCGCGGCGGGAGGCGAGAGCAGGACTGTGTGTCTGAGCGTCTGTGATCTGAGGACGGGCCGCGGCGGGAGGCGAGGGCAGGACTGTGTGTCTGCGCGTCTGTGATCTGAGGACGGGCCGCGGCGGGAGGCGAGGGCAGGACTGTGTGTCTGCGCGTCTCTGTGATCTGAGGACGGGCCGCGGCGGGAGGAGAGAGCAGGACTGTGTGTCTGAGCGTCTGTGATCTGAGGACGGGCAGCGGCGGGAGGCGAGAGAAGGACTGTGTGTCTGAGCGTCTGTGATCTGAGGACGGGCCGCGGCGGGAGGCGAGAGCAGGACTGTGTGTCTGAGCGTCTGTGATCTGAGGACGGGCCGCGGCGGGAGGCGAGAGCAGGACTGTGTGTCTGAGCGTCTGTGATCTGAGGACGGGCCGCGGCGGGAGGCGAGAGCAGGACTGTGTGTCTGAGCGTCTGTGATCTGAGGACGGGCCGCGGCGGTAGGCGAGAGCAGGACTGTGTGTCTGAGCGTCTGTGATCTGAGGACGGGCCGCGGCGGGAGGCGAGAGCAGGACTGTGTGTCTGAGCGTCTGTGATCTGAGGACGGGCCGCGGCGGGAGGCGAGAGCAGGACGGTGTGTGTCTGCGCGTCTGTGATCTTAGGAAAGGCCACGGCGGGAGGCGAGAGCAGGACTGTGTGTCTGCGCGTCTCTGATCTGAGGACGGGCAGCGGCGGGAGGCGAAAGCAGGACGGTGTGTCTGCGCGTCTGTGATCTGAGGACGGGCCGGGACGGGAGGCGAGAGCAGGACTGTGTGTCTGAGCGTCTGTGATCTGAGGACGGGCCGCGGCGGGAGGTGAGAGAAGGACTGTGTGTCTGAGCGTCTGTGATCTGAGGACGGGCCGCGGCGGGAGGCGAGAGCAGGACTGTGTGTCTGAGCGTCTGTGATCTGAGGACGGGCCGCGGCGGGAGGCGAGAGCAGGACTGTGTGTCTGAGCGTCTGTGATCTGAGGACGGGCCGCGGCGGGAGGCGAGAGAAGGACTGTGTGTCTGAGCGTCTGTGATCTGAGGACGGGCCGCGGCGGATGGTGAGAGCAGGACGGTGTGTCTGCGCGTCTGTGATCTGAGGACGGGCCGCGGCGGGAGGCGAGAGCAGGACTGTGTGTCTGAGCGTCTGTGATCTGAGGATGGGCCGCGGCGGGAGGCGAGGGCAGGACTGTGTGTCTGAGCGTCTGTGATTTGAGGACGGGGCCGCGGCGGGAGGCGAGGGCAGGACTGTGTGTCTGAGCGTCTGTGATCTGAGGACAGGCCGCGGCGGGTGGCGAGAGCAGGACAGTGTGTCTGCGCGTCTGTGATCTGAGGACGGGCCGCGGGCGGGAGGCGAGGGCAGGACGGTGTGTCTGCGCGTCTGTGATCTGAGGACGGGCCGCGGCGGGAGGCGAGAGCAGGACTGTGTGTCTGCGCGTCTGTGATCTGAGGACGGGCCGCGGCGGGAGGCGAGAGCAGGACTGTGTGTCTGCACGTCTGTGATCTGAGGACGGGCCGCGGCGGGAGGCGAAAGCAGGACGGTGTGTCTGCGCGTCTGTGATCTGAGGACGGGCCGCGGCGGGAGGCGAGAGCAGGACGGTTGTGTCTGCGCGTCTGTGATCTGAGGACGGGCCGCGGCGGGAGGCGAGAGCAGGACTGTGTGTCTGAGCGTCTGTGATCTGAGGACGGGCCGCGGCGGGAGACGAGAGCAGGACTGTGTGTCTGCGCGTCTGTGATCTGAGGACGGGCCGCGGCGGGAGGCGAGAGCAGGACTGTGTGTCTGCGCGTCTGTGATCTGAGGACGGGCCGCGGCGGGTGGCGAGAGCAGGACGGTGTGTCTGCGCGTCTGTGATCTGAGGACGGGCCGCGGCGGGAGGCGAGAGCAGGACGGTGTGTCTGCGCGTCTGTGATCTGAGGACGGGCCGCGGCGGGAGGAGAGAGAAGGACTGTGTGTCTGAGCGTCTGTGATCTGAGGACGGGCCGCGGCGGTAGGCGAGAGCAGGACTGTGTGTCTGAGCGTCTGTGATCTGAGGACGGGCCGCGGCGGGAGGCGAGAGCAGGACGGTGTGTCTGCGCGTCTGTGATCTGAGGACAGGCCACGGCGGGAGGCGAGAGCAGGACTGTGTGTCTGCGCGTCTCTGATCTGAGGGACGGGCAGCGGCGGGAGGCGAAAGCAGGACGGTGTGTCTGCGCGTCTGTGATCTGAGGACGGGCCGCGGCGGGAGGAGAGAGCAGGACTGTGTGTCTGAGCGTCTGTGATCTGAGGACGGGCCGCGGCGGGAGGCGAGAGAAGGACTGTGTGTCTGAGCGTCTGTGATCTGAGGACGGGCCGCGGCGGGAGGCGAGAGCAGGACTGTGTGTCTGAGCGTCTGTGATCTGAGGACGGGCCGCGGCGGGAGGCGAGAGCAGGACTGTGTGTCTGAGCGTCTGTGATCTGAGGACGGGCCGCGGCGGGAGGCGAGAGAAGGACTGTGTGTCTGAGCGTCTGTGATCTGAGGACGGGCCGCGGCGGGAGGCGAGAGCAGGACGGTGTGTCTGCGCGTCTGTGATCTGAGGACTGGCCGCGGCGGGAGGAGAGAGCAGGACTGTGTGTCTGAGCATCTGTGATCTGAGGACTGGCCGCGGCGGGAGGCGAGAGCAGGACTGTGTGTCTGAGCGTCTGTGATCTGAGGACGGGCCGCGGCGGGAGGCGAGAGCAGGACTGTGTGTCTGAGCGTCTGTGATCTGAGGACGGGCCGCGGCGGGAGGCGTGAGCAGGACTGTGTGTCTGAGCGTCTGTGATCTGAGGACGGGCCGCGGCGGGAGGCGAGAGCAGGACTGTGTGTCTGAGCGTCTGTGATCTGAGGACGGGCCGCGGCGGGTGGCGAGAGCAGGACGGTGTGTCTGAGCGTCTGTGATCTGAGGACGGGCCGCGGCGGGTGGCGAGAGCAGGACGTGTGTCTGAGCGTCTGTGATCTGAGGACAGGCCGCGGCGGGAGGCGAGAGCAGGACGGTGTGTCTGAGCGTCTGTGATCTGAGGACGGGCCGCGGCGGGTGGCGAGAGCAGGACGGTGTGTCTGAGCGTCTGTGATCTGAGGACGGGCCGCGGCGGGAGGCGAGAGCAGGACGGTGTGTCTGAGCTTCTGCTCTACACGTTACCGTCTCCAGTATGGCCTCGGTCTGTCAGCTAATGCGGCTCTGGTTCTGTATGGATCCGGCTCTTAGAGCTCAAGGTGACTTTGCTCTAAATGAAACTCTCTGAGCTTTTCTCTCTAAGGTCCTGTAGTGGCTGCAGTGCAGTAAACGCCTTTAATCCGGGAATAAGGGAAGAGTGGAAATGAAACTGATACAGAAGGACAAAAGCTTCAGTCTCTTCTGCGGCTGTGTGAAGCGTTTCCCGCGGGACGAGCGTTAATGTTTGCTTAGCATACGTCTGTAGTTAAGTAGATCGGGGAAGTCGGGCTGTGCGGTAATTATGGAACAAATTAAAACGAGGAATGTATTTTAGTTGAGCTCTCTCCTCTGAGTGAGAGAGAAAGAAAAGAGTGGATGTGAAAATACAATCTGGAAATGAGAGAGCAATATCAAAGCGCTCCCTCGCTCCCCAACGCAATTACCCAGCATTCCCCTTCATTAACGTTAACTGATCGCCGGTGCCGGGCCAGATGTGCGTGACCTCTGACCCCAGATCCTCACCGACTCTGGGTTCAGCTTTATCCATAAAGAACAACTTTGAAGGAATTATCATTGTCAGATTCCTCTGCTCTGCACGGATGCTGGTTTGAGAGAGGCAGCTGAATAAATACAGGGACAAAGCCCTGTTCAAGAACATGTTTCTCTTACTAAAGTCACGTGATCAGTGATGAAACTGTGGGGACTTAAATGACAAAATCATAACTGACCCAACATTACAACACAAGGTAACCCTTCACAGTAACAGTAGTTCATGTGTGAGGTATCATTATTTTTGTACAGCTTTCTTTATCAAACTTAGATTAATATTTAAACACACCATGCTGACCGCAAGATAAGAATGCAATGTATACTGCAATGTCAAAGGTTACAATCTAAATATGCACATAAACATGAAGCAAGACTGCTGTAGAATAGTGCTCGCTGTTATCCGGGGTCAGCCGTGTTGTGAACTGTTACTCAGCTCAATAATAAAGTGGTGCGAAAATGAACTGAAACGAGCCTTAATAAACATCGGACGCGCAGTGGAAGCGGCGCGCTGTGCCTTCCATTATTTATCAATTCATGTGAAATATATGAAATGGAAATCTTTATTTTGCTTCACACACATGCAAAGCATTTGGGCCAATCCTCGGGCGTGGCGCGGTCACTATGGAGACGATCCGATCGGGATGAGGAAGAGAGTTCAGCTTCTGTCATAAAGAAACAAACGACTGTCGCATTACCGGAATATCATCGATCAGGCGCGACAGTAGGACATTACCGATCTCATGAATCATTCACACACACACTGCGGCCCTGTAACGCTATAGTTGCTGGTAGTGTGTGTTTCACGTATGGCGAGATGTGCTGTCTCTCTCTCTCTGTGTGTGTGTGTGTGTGTGTGTGTGTGTGTAATGGGTAGGTTTAGGGATAGGGGTAGTATAAGGGGAGAGAATAAACAGTTTGTACAGTATTAAAAATAGTTATGTCTATGTCAAGTCCGTATATAATATGGAAACCCAACGTGTGTGTGTGTGTGTGTGTGTTCATTTGCTTCATATCTTCATTCTGCTTCTCTCATACATTCACTGGCTTATCAAAGCAGCAGCACGTCTGTTCATTACCACCGCAAAGCCTTTAAAACAGAGATAGACAGAAACTCTCTCTCTCACACACACACACACACACACTCGCTTCGGAGGAGCAAATAAGTGAGTGTGATAAGCAGGGAAGAGGACAGTGATGAAAGAGGTCGAAAACTGTGTGTGTGTGTGTGTGTGTGTGTGTGTGAGACTGGTATGCAATACAGTGTGTGTGAAAGCAATGGAAGAGAACACACCTGGAGCGTCCTGCAGGCCTGTGTGTGTGTGTGTGTGTGTGTGTGTCTGTCGTGCTTCAGTTCAGTGTCGATTAAAAATAATCTGTCGATTGCTTCAGCGGTTGCCATGGTGACGGGTGTCTCCACTCACTGTACGTTCCCATGGTGACGCCTGTAAATGACAAATGAGATGTGTTGCATGTGTGTGTGAGGCTCACATGAGCGTCATCAGAGCATTACAACACATACGTATACACACACACACACAACAACAACAACATCAACACCTGAAGCAGCTAAAGAGATGCAGCACAGTTCTAGACAGCAGCTCAGCATACACACACACACACACACACACACACACACACTGTCCCCTCAGGCATCTCTGTGGAAACAAACAACTTATTATGCATCTGAGTGCAGATTGATAGAGAAGCGCTCAGACTGATGCGTATCACACACACACACACACACACACACACACACACTAATGTAATTCATCAGTCTGATCTCTCTCTCTCTCTTTCTCGTCTGTTTACACTCTCCATCACGCAGCGCTGCATTACTCAAACTCATCTTCAGCCCTCGGGAACAAACACATCCACACACACTCACACACACTCACACACACTCCAGTCCAGCTAAAGCTGATCAGCCCCGGGTCCAGGCAGAGACCGAGTGAAGGATCGGCTCTCTGTCCATTTGCCTTTATTACCCGCAGAACCATCCCGAAGTTGTAATTGTGTGTGTGTGTGTGTGTGTGTGTGTGATCTGATTCACTTTGCTGGATTTGCTGCTGCAGGCTCAGATCTGTGTGTGTTTTAAGAACCGTCGGCTAATAATAAAGGGTTTTTTCCTCTCTGCAGAAAGGCTATTCATCTTGTTTGCCCTTGTGAAGGTTTTTCTTGTCAAGGAGAGATGAAGAGAGAGAGCGGGAGCGGGAGAGGACAGGCTGAAGCTGCTGTATGGGAGAAACAGGATCTGGCTGATGGGAGATATGGAGAAGAGCTGGAGTTATCAGGAGCTCTCCAGTGAGCAAAAGCCTCTTTAATAAAACACTGCTGCCAGAAACAGACAGACTCTATATCTATATCACACACACACACACACACACACGATCACCGTCTGGCCGAATGAAAGATGCAAGCCTCCTGTCTGTGTAATTACACCATTAAACTAATCAAGGAGCTGGTGTGCCGCCTCAGACGCGTGTGAATCGCAGCACAGAAGCCGCTGTTCAGAGATGCATTCACAGATTCACAGACCAGTAACTGCGGCATCACTCCAAAATGACCATTTCAACATTCATAACTCCACAAAACACACTTTTGAAACCTTTATTTATCAGCTGCT
>JARPMJ010009572.1:0-7500 GCA_033366665.1 Phoxinus dragarum
TCTTCCTTTGCTCTGAACTTTGAGCGTTGTAACTTTGCAGATGTTGTTTATGATCAAACAGCAACATTACACACTAACTACAGTTAGAAAAGTCAAATCATTCCCCGTTAAAGGGAAAGCGCTAGATTGGGTCTGAGATTTAACTCTTTACGAGCACTATACTTCTTCTCGAACGGCACTATCCTGTAATGGAGTCCGACCTTCCTCATTAACTATTCATCTCAAAATGTGTAGTTATCCATATTTCATACTGCACTACATTATAATGTTGTGATGTCTAAAAAAACACACATGCATGACTGAAGTTATCAATGAAAAGCACATAAATTTGGCACGCTGTTTATTCTCATCACATCATGATCTTCAAGAAATAAGCTCGTAAAGAGTTAAATCTTACTGTACTTTAGTGTTTTTCTTTTTAATATCAGACATTTTATATTATATATATATATATAGAAACATTTGAAGTCTGTACGATTGTCTCTTCTGCTCACTAAGGCTGCATTTATTTGATCAAAAATACAGTAAAAACAATGAAATATTATTACAATTTAACATAACTGTTTTCTATGTGAATATATTAAAGTGTAATTTATTCCTGTGAATTTTTAGCATCATTACTCCCAGTCTTCAGTGTCACATGATCCTTCAGAAATCAGTGTAATATGATGATCTGATGCTCAAGAAACATTTATGATTATTATCAGTGTTGAAAACAGTTCATATTTCTGTGGAAACTGTTGCATTTTATTTTTTAGGAATCTTTGATGAATAAGAAGTTCAAA
The DNA here is from genome assembly GCA_033366665.1 of Phoxinus dragarum. Taxonomy (NCBI): domain Eukaryota; kingdom Metazoa; phylum Chordata; class Actinopteri; order Cypriniformes; family Leuciscidae; genus Phoxinus; species Phoxinus dragarum. Next base: position 786 of record JARPMJ010009572.1, read on the forward strand.
TGCATGTATTTAAATTGAAATCTTTACTGTCAATTTTGATCAATTTCATGCATCCATGCTCAATAAAAAATAATCATACTGACCGAGTCAAACTTATGTTTGTAATACAGTGGAATCATATTTTTCAATTTTGTTATTACTGTGTTTTTGATCAAATAATCGCAGCCTTGATGAAACGTAAGAGATTTCTTTAAAAAAATATTTAAAAAATCGATATAAAAAATATGGTGTGTGTGTATACAGGTGGAACTGGAAAAATTAGAATATGGTTCAAAAGTTCATTTATTTCAGTAATTCAACTTAAAAGGTGAAACTAATATATTATATAGACTCATTACATGAAAAGTGAGATATTTCAAGCCTTTATTTGTTATAATTTTGATGATTATGAAAACCCCAAATTCAAAATTTGAATATTGTGAAAAGGTTTTCATAATCTGTAAGCCATAATCATCAAAATTATAACAAATAAAGGCTTGAAATATCTCACTTTGCATGTAATGAGTCTATATAATATATTAGTTTCACCTTTTAAGTTGAATTACTGAAATAAATGAACTTTTGCACCATATTCTCATTTTTCCAGTCTCACCTGTAGATGATGTATAAGGCAAGTACCCAATGCTTTTCTTGAAGGGACCTCAAATGTGTGTGTGTGTGTGTGTGTCGCACAAGTACTACTGGCCTACTCAGCGGAGACTATAGATAGACATCCTCTCTTTCTCTCTTTTCCCCCGTCTCTCTCTCTTTCTCTCAGTGATAAAATAATCAGTGTTGTGTGATGAAGGTTGAATGATGTATCTGGGTCACAGCGATCGGCCTCTTTACTGGAGACTTCAGGAGCACATCTCTCAGCAGCCGACAGCTCAGTGTATTCAATACGGTATCGGTACCTGAGTCAGCGTCCATCCGTCAACTCATCGTAAAAACCAATCGCGTGAAGCCCAACCATCCATAAATGTGATCATCCAACTGCGTTTGAAGTGCCCTAATTAAACGTCCTCCTAATGATATCGACTCGTTCACAACGTTCTGCATTGTAATGATTTATTTGCAACATTTGTTTCGTACTCGACATCTTGCGAGCGTCGCTAAACGACTTTTTAGCGCTGAATCTGCACTGATGTTTGTCGTAAATCTGAGCCAAGTCCATGGGAATCTGTCCAGTGAGTAATGTTCATGTTTACTAATCTGGATATATTTGAAAACGGCGTGTTTTCAAGCACTTTTCTCGAAAGCTTCTTGATATATGTGATTTTTTTTAAAATATTTAGACCACTTCTGTTGTTGATTCAGGATGTGGAGAGAGAGTTTCAACCAGAAAAACAAAAAAATAGCCTAACTTCCTTTAAATCTTCTTACAGTGCATGCGTGAAACATACATGCCGGTATAAAAATGGATATCTGTCGGTACAATATGTACGGAAGAGGATTAGGGCCAAGCAATAATAAAAAAATCTAAATATCTCGAGATTAAAGTCATTATAATGCGAGATTAAACTCGTTAAATTTCGAATGCTCTTATCTTGAGCAAAAGTCGAAATACAATCTTGAGCATAAACTCATTACATTTCGAGAATAAAGTCGTTGTTTCGAGAAAAAACGCGTTAAATTTCGAGAAAAAAGATGAAATACAATCTTGAGCATAAACTCATTACATTTCGAGAATAAAGTCGTTGTTTCGAGAAAAAACGCGTTAAATTTCGAGAAAAAAGATGAAATACAATCTTGAGCATAAACTCATTACATTTCGAGAATAAAGTCGTGTTTCGAGGAAAAAATCGTTAAATTTAGAGAAAAAAGTCTAAATACAATCTTGAGCATAAACTCATTACATTTCGAGAATAAAGTCGTTGTGTTTCGAGAAAAAACTCGTTCAATTTCGAGAAAAAAGTCGAAATACAATCTTGAGCATGAACTCATTACATTTCAAGAATAAAGTCGTAGTGTTTCGAGAAAAAACTCGTTAAATTTCGAGAAAAAAGTCGAAATACAATCTTGAGCATAAACTCATTACATTTCAAGAATAAAGTCGTTGTGTTTCGAGTTTCGAGGAAAAAAGTCGAAAAACAATGTTGAGCATAAACTCATTATATTTCCAGAATAAAGTCGTTGTGTTTCGAGAAAAAACTCGTTAAATTTCGAGAAAAAAGTCGAAATACAATCTTGAGCATGAACTCATTACATTTCGAGAATAAAGTCGTTGTTTCGAGAAAAAACGCGTTAAATTTCGAGAAAAAAGATGAAATACAATCTTGAGCATAAACTCATTACATTTCGAGAATAAAGTCGTTGTTTCGAGAAAAAACGCGTTAAATTTCGAGAAAAAAGATGAAATACAATCTTGAGCATAAACTCATTACATTTCGAGAATAAAGTCGTGTTTCGAGGAAAAAATCGTTAAATTTAGAGAAAAAAGTCTAAATACAATCTTGAGCATAAACTCATTACATTTCGAGAATAAAGTCGTTGTGTTTCGAGAAAAAACTCGTTCAATTTCGAGAAAAAAGTCGAAATACAATCTTGAGCATGAACTCATTACATTTCAAGAATAAAGTCGTAGTGTTTCGAGAAAAAACTCGTTAAATTTCGAGAAAAAAGTCGAAATACAATCTTGAGCATAAACTCATTACATTTCAAGAATAAAGTCGTTGTGTTTCGAGTTTCGAGAAAAAAGTCGAAAAACAATGTTGAGCATAAACTCATTATATTTCCAGAATAAAGTCGTTGTGTTTCGAGAAAAAACTCGTTAAATTTCGAGAAAAAAGTCGAAATACAATCTTGAGCATGAACTCATTACATTTCAAGAATAAAGTCGTAGTGTTTCGAGAAAAAACTCGTTAAATTTCGAGAAAAAAGTCGAAATACAATCTTGAGCATAAACTCATTACATTTCAAGAATAAAGTCGTTGTGTTTCGAGTTTCGAGAAAAAAGTCGAAAAACAATGTTGAGCATAAACTCATTATATTTCCAGAATAAAGTCGTTGTGTTTCGAGAAAAAAACTCGTTAAATTTCGAGAAAAAAGTCGAAATACAATCTTGAGCATAAACTCATTACATTTCAAGAATAAAGTCGTTGTGTTTCGAGTTTCGAGAAAAAAACTCGTTAAATTTCGAGAAAAAAGTTGAAAAACAATCTTGAGCATAAACTCATTATATTTCCAGAATAAAGTCGTTGTGTTTCCAGAATAAAGTCGATAAATTTCGAGAAAAAAGTTGAAAAACAATCTTGAGCATAAACTCATTATATTTCCAGAATAAAGTCGTAGTGTTTCGAGAATAAAGTCGTTACATTTCGAGAAAAAAGTCGAAAAACAATCTTGAGCATAAACTCATTATATTTCCAGAATAAAGTCGTTGTGTTTCGAGAATAAAGTCGATAAATTTCGAGAAAAAAGTTGAAAAACAATCTTGAGCATAAACTCATTATATTTCCAGAATAAAGTCGTTGTGTTTTGAGAATAAAGTCTATAAATTTCGAGAAAAAAGTCGAAAAAACAATCTTGAGCATAAACTCATTACATTTCGAGAATAAAGTCGTTAAATTTCGAGAAAAAAGTCGAAATACAATCTTGAGAATGAACTCATTACATTTCGAGAATAAAGTCGTTGTGTTTCGAGAAAAAACTAATAATTCACAAACCAATCATAGAAACTACACATCCAAAAAAATAATACAAGTACATGGGAAATACAAAAAATATTATCAAAAGAAGTAATCTTCAGAAAATCAGGAGATAATTTATAATGAAACCACAATTTATTTGAGCAACAAAGAAGTTTTAGCAGCTTTCTTATGAGCTGCTTAAAGGAAAGTGAATCACATGACTGAACAATATGCGTCACATGACTAAACGTGTCATCGTTCACAAACTACAGTAGGGCTGCATAACGATAAATCGCAACTAATCGTTTGCAGAATAAAAGTTTTTGTTTACATCATATATGTGTGTGTACTGTGTATAATAATTATGTATATATAAATACACAAACATGCATGTATAATTTTAAGAAAAAAATCTATTTATATATTAAGTATTTATAATTATATATAATATAAATTATATTTAAATATAAAAAATGTATATAAACATGTAAATATTTTTAAAATATATACATGCATGTGTGTGTATTTATAAATGCATAATTATTTTACACAGTACACACACATATATGATGTAAACAAAAACTTTTATTCTGCAAACGATTAGTTGCGATTAATCGTTATGCATCCCTAAACTACAGGCTTGTCAAATGTATCCACTTCTTAAAACGGCTTCAGGAATTGGAACAAATGTGGGCGGGGCTTGATTTTGTCCGTGCAGGGAATTGATCGGATGGTTGTGGTTTGCTATTGGTGGATCTCATGTGAGTGACGGGTTGCCCCGCCCTCATGCTTGTAATGACGTCATCAGAGAAGCGATGTCGCTGCAAGTGTGTGTGTGTGTGTGTGTGTTATTCTGAGTCAAGATTATGATCAAAACAACAATGATGCGCACACGGATAAATCATTTATGATAAATACTGCAGTATATTCCATAACTGGCCATTTTGATTTCATGGTGACTTTAAAAACCCAAGTTTTGATTCTGGTTTAGTTTAGGCTGCGGTTGTGCCATTTTTTCGGGAAAGCTTTGACCTCCCCCCCCTCTTTTCTCAGTCGAGTCGCTCTCCTTCTCTTTTTCCTTACGAACACACACACACACACACACACACTACTCTCCCTCCCGTGTCTCTCTTTCCCTCAGCATCATTCTGAACTTCATCAATTCGGCTGGAATCCATCCTCGGTTCCCCCGTTAAAAATGTTGGATTTGCTTTGAGGCTTTTCCCCGCACTGGATCTACCGGACAGAAATGTTGCTAAATCAACATGTTGAGGGACAAACCGGACCGCGGATGTGTTACTGATGACAACTTAACAGCGTCGAGCCCGCATTTTGAACAGAAGCTCTTCGTATATGAATGAATAACCATTTTTTTGTACGCTCTCTGTTGTTATGTGGTCTAATTGTGCGGTTATGTAACTCTTAAGTGCTTTCCGCGGTAAGTAACCGAGTCTATCGGTATCGCTCATGCTCCGGTGCATGCCTGCACGAGAGAAGCGCGCGCGCTCGCTCCCTCGCGCCGGTGACCCGCACCGCGAATCCGCACCGAATCCGCACGATCGTCCCCGTACCGACCGGACCCGCGTCCCTCCGTGTCCCGTGAGATGGCCGCGGCGCTCGCGAGCTCGCTCATCCGACAGAAACGGCAGGCGCGCGAGGCGAACAGCGAGCGCGCGACGACCGGTAAGCGTCGCTCCAGCCCGGGCAAAGAGCCGTCCGGACGAACCTCGCTGTGCAACCGGCACCTGTTCGGGCTCTTCGGTAAAGTCCGATTCTGCAGCGGGAAAAAACGACCCGTGCGACGGAAATCAGGTCAGTTTGTTCGCACCACACACACACACACACACACACACACCTGTGCGCGCGAAGCTCCAGATAAACACGCGCGCGCGCTCATCGCGTGATGATCACCTGTGTGCGCGCGGACTCATATTCCGATATATTTGAGAGTATGATGATGATGATGTATGTTTATGCTGCACTATGTAACTGCGTGATTGTTTTATTGATAACTTTGATGATTGCATTAGCATTTATAATGTGTTCTCTACATACAATACCAGTCAAAAGTTTTTAAAAGAAGTCTCTTCTGCTCACCAAGGCTGCGTTTATTTGATTAAAAAAGAAAAGTGTCACATGATCCTTCAGAAATCAGTGTAATATGATGATTTGATGCTCAAGAAACATTTATATGGTTATCAATGTTGAAAACAGTTATTTTTCAGGATTATTTGATGAACAGAAAGTTCAAAAGAACAGCATTTATCTGAAATATAATATTTTCTAACATTATAAATGTCTTTACTGCCACTTTTAATCAATGTAATTGATCCTCGATGAATGGAAGTATTGATTTGTTTTATTTATTTCCCCCCAAAAAAATAAAAAAAAAGATTCTTACTGACCCCAAACTTTTGAACGGTAGTGTTTAATGTTACACAAGATTATATTTCAAATAAATGCGGTTCTTTTGAACTTTCTAATGATCAAAGAATGTAAACAACTGTTTTCAATACTAATAATAATCATAAATGTTTCTTGAGCATCAGATCATCATATTACACTGATTTCTGAAGGATCATGTGACACTGAAGACTGGGAGTAATGATGCTGAAAATACACAGGAATAAATTACACTTTAATATATTCACATAGAAAACTGTATTTAAAATTGTAATAATATTTCACTGTTTTTACAGTATTTTTGATCAAATAAATGCAGACTTCTTTTTAAAAACATAAAAAATCGTACCGCTCCAAAACTTTGAGTGACCGATTGAAAGTTTCAAGTTTAAACTTAATTTCAGAAATGATAATTACATATTGGCAACGCAATAATGTTTGATGTTATTAATGTATATAATTAAAAAGTTTGACCCTGTTACTGTATATTCGGACAGTGTACAGGTGTGTTCTTGTGTTCAAATTATTAAACATGCATATTAAAGATGTCAAATCATAATCTACTCGGTTGAGTTTGTTTATGTCTGTGACGTCATATTTTACTCGGTTTTGCTTCTAAGATGAGAAATATTGTAGAAGTGTGTGTGTGTGTGTGTGTGTAACTCAAATGTCAGGGGTCTTTTTATAGTTTGTGGCCTTTTTAA
>JARPMJ010009572.1:12500-25664 GCA_033366665.1 Phoxinus dragarum
AAAGAACACATGACAGACTCAACTTAGAGACAAACTGGATTTGTATTAACACAAAGCCGAAGCCACTAGATCCAGTTCTCAATAATAATGAAGTGCACTATGTACAATGTTTAAAGTATAAATGATCAAATAACTTAATAAACAGGGAAGAGAACCAAAAAGTGTCGCCAAAGAAAAGAACAGAATATAACAAAACAATCCTTATAAGCCTAAACTTAGCCAAAGAAAAGAACAGAATATAACAAAACAATCCTTATAAGCCTAAACTTAGCCAAAGAAAAGAACAGAATATAACAAAACAATCCTTATAAGCCTAAACTTAGCCAAAGAAAAGAACAGAATATAACAAAACAATCCTTATAAGCCTAAACTTAGCCAAAGAAAAGGGTGAAAAGAAAACCGAATTCTTCGGTGCATTCGGCACCTAAATAAACTACAAAAACAAAACATACACATAGTGGCGCTCACTCCTAATGTATCTAACAAATAAACAACACTACGGGCATTATGTACACCGCGGCATAACTGACCTGTCGTTCTCTTTCCCTAAGTAGCCGTGTTTTATTTTTGTGTGTGTGTGTTTTTCCACCCCACTTCTTCTCAGTGTTTGTTTTCCCGCTCTGGGCTGGCTAGAACCAATAATAACGGCTGCGCTGTGCATGTTCAGTGTTTTCTTATTAACAATTTTTTTTATTGTAGAATTGTAATTTAAAGGACGATTAAATAAAATACAGACACAATTAAAATGCGGGACACTGCTTATGACTTGCGGGACGCGGGACAAAGCTTCAAATTTCGGGACTGTCCCGCAAAATGCGGGACAGGTGGTCACCCTACTCCGAACCTGGACACGCTCATCGGATAACATTCCCATCAGAAGCGTGCTTACACTCGTCTTTTCAACGTGTGTGTGGACAACATCCAGATGCTGGTTGCATGTTAGTGCCAAGTGTGAACGCAGCCGAGGACTTGTAGACATGGGCTGTGTCCATAGACTGTAAAACACTATGGACGTAGTGTCCGTGACGTCTCCCGTAGGTTTCCGTCATAATTTTTTTTGGATCGGGTTCGATTTTCTGAGCCTAGCTTGACGTTATTGAGTTAGCTTAGGAGCTAATGCTATACCTGAGTATTGATGCTGACCATGTCCTTCCCTTTATAACCACAGTGTATCATCCTCTGATGGATACTTCCAGCGGGATAACACTCCGGGCCCTACATTAACGATCTAAGCACACGGCGCAAGCACACTTACGTTTTTGAAACGAGGCACTGAACGTCTTTTTCACGCTGAAGCGCTGAACGCTCGTTGTTTTTTACAGGTCGCCGAGAGTTGAAGGATGTTCAACTTTGGGTAAAATGCCGCGCTCATCACTGTCACTTTTTACCCAAACGACCAATCACAGTGGAGGAGGGGCGGGACTAATACCACACCGACCAATGAATATTCTGTATCATAGCAACGAAGCGTCTCAACTGGGGGAGAAAACTGCGCTGCCAAAACGCTCTCAAGCGCCCACAGCTCGGCGTTTTCAGCTGGCTACAAGCGCTTTGGTGGACACACGGCCTTAGGGTGTCCGAATCCACTTTTGCTAGTTCTCTTAATGAGTAATGCGTGTGTTTTGGGCATAATGTGCAATAAACCAATCAGAGTCTCATCTCCCATATCCTTTAAAAGCCAGTTGCGCTCGTGACATGGCGGATTCGCTATTTACATGACGGGATTTGCAAGTGGAGAAACTGAACGCTTCACTAGTGTAACAGATTAAAGTCTGAATAGAAGTTAAGGTTATGTTGCGTTTATATGTGTGTAACACATTCTGTCCTTTGGAAGAGAGAGATAGGCATGCGCATAAGATGACCAGGGGTCCGAAAAAGCACATGTGAGGTTGATGTGGAAAAAGATTAAAAGTGTGCACCGTTCATGGAACTTCTGTGTCTCGTTTTCATTATTTTATTATCCAACAGTGTTTAAGCGAACCCGATACAAAAGCTTGGTTACACTAGCGAGGAAACGGATCTGCACGTGGACCCGCCTATAGGCGCATAGTACTAACGCACTCTTAGTCCCCATTTACACTGCATGGTTCAAGTGACCCAATTCAGATTTTTTCCTCTCGTGTGGCTCAGATCGGATATGAGCGGCGAACGTGTAAGCAAATAAATCGGATATGAGTCGGATACGTGCATTTGCGTGCGCCATGTAAGCAGACAAATCGGATATTCCCCAGTAATGCGAGTCGTACGTGATTAAAAAGGGGGCATCAACTCAGATAACTGTGATCGACTTATTAATGGCGCGATGGAGGACGAAGGCTCAACACAGTGGAGTTTCTCTCCGCCTTACGAGAGCAATGTTTTGCTGACCTTTGAAAATAGTGCAGAAAGTAAAACTCTGGATAATTAGAGATGAACGGATGCGCTCCAACGTCACCCGAATCCACAGCCAATAACAAATCATCCGCTACTCACCCGCACCAATCATTTCCTCTGATTTAAGTATCCGCACCCGTTGGTCATGTTACTGTATTCTTATGTGTTGTAACACGTGAGGATAAATGGATTATCATCATCTTCAGCGGCGGACTCGACGGCGGTTGATGCGCGCATCTCTGGTATAATACACTGATGAGCGAGCGCTGCTTTTAAATGAACATTTCTTTAAAACTAAATTAAACAGAATTTTATTTTCTTAATGGCATAAACAGGCTTTACTCCCTTGAAACTTAAACTGGAACATTTTCATATTTTAGAAAATGTAGTTAATATTGTCGTTAATAATGATTTATCATATCATAACAGCGTGGCGCAGGACGTGAAAATGATAACTGCGTCGGGCTGAAGCTAGCATAAAACACTTGCGTCACGCCTAGCGCCTCATTGGACCGGTGTATGATAGAGCCCTAAATGTCACAAATCATCTCAGACTGGTTTCTTGATCATGACGATGAGTTCACTAAACTCAAACGGCTATACGATAAAGCGTAACCAATTTCTGCCATGAAGAATTAAGGCAGTTCTGAAGGCAAAAGGTGTACCTAATAAAATGGCTGGTGTGTGTATATATATAATAATTTTTATTTTATATTTTTTATATAATTTTTATGTTTTTTATGTGAATGTTTTCGCCAAAATAATTCATCTTTTGGTTTCTGGATGAAATATGTCTTGAATCCTCGTCACGTGCATGTGTGTGTGATCTCGCCTGATCTCACAGTTTGCATGTGTTTCTCAGATCTACATGTGCATTACTGACACACACACACACACACACACACACACTTCTGAGCTCATCTCCCCTGGGAGCTAGAGAGGGATGTTTCTCTTCTAAAGCGCAGGATTTTGGAGCGTTACATCTCCTGTGTTTTGAAGGTGCCCACTCATGTTTCTGAATCTCCTATGAAACGCTTTTGAATTACACGGCCTTCCTCCTTATCTGCATAACTCACATTAGCGAGTCCAACAGGCTTAGACACAGTCTTTGTCTGACTCACGTGAGACACACATTACCCTGTTCAGCCAGATTCAGTGTTGAAGTCCACATGAACCCATTTGACTGCAATAATGTGATGTTTCCCAGAGACACGGGCAATAGGTGTGTTTCCATTACAGATTTGCGCTAAACTTTTTATTCTTCTAAATGTCGTCAAAAAACTTGCGCAATAACGTCGTTTTCATTAACCGACGTTACGCGACTAAACTGTAATTATTTCGTCTCGCGATAAGTCATTACAATAATCATGGCGACGGCGTTTGTAGGTTTATGTATATCCAGCCGCCGCACTGGCCATTATTATTAATGGAAGGAGACGTGTGTGTGTGTGTATGTGTGTGTGTGTGTGTGTGTGTGTGTGTGTGTTATCAGCATATTAATGGCAAGGAAAGACTCTTATACTTGTGAGTGTTTCTGGTGTTTCTCCTCATTTCTGCTTCGAGGTCTTGATTGTGGCATTTCTTTAAGTTTTTGAGTCCAGTATTCCTGTAATTATTTTGTCTTTTATGAGTTTAATAAAGAAATCTGTCTCATATTCTGTCCAAACACCACCGCGTCATCTACGTCAGGAGACTGTAAATGCGACAAAAAAACTGTTTCCAGTGCAGTTTAAAAAAATAATATTTATTTTTCGAATTGCCTGAAAACCTCCTCATGCGAGCGTAAAAACTTTTTTTTTGCGATAAATGGGAGTTTTTGCAAAATGTACGTATTTCCATCCGGCGTAGTTTCAAATCGCAATTTCAATTTGCGCAATTTGAAGGGTAATGGAAACGCTGAAAAAGGAAAGCTGCACAAGTTAACATTTCAGTTTGATTGAAATTACAGGATTATTCATTACGAGACCAGTGTGTGTGAAGAAAGTAAATACTTCAGATGTTATCCTGTTAGAAATTGGATTTGGTAACACTTTATTTTACAGTGTCCTTGTCACATATGTCACATGTACGTACCATAGTAATAACAGTAAATTATGCAATAATTACATGCAACTAACCCTCAACCAAACCCTAACCCTATAGTGAGTACATGTAGTTGCTTAATATTACTCAGCACTTAAATATATAATTACACTGTAACAATGACACCTTAAAATAAAGTGTAACCAATGGATTTTCTTTAATTTACAGGATAATTCGTAATGGGACCAGTGAGAGTAAATACTTCTGATGTTATCCGGTTAGAAATTGGATGTTTTAAGCCGTGGGGAATTGTAATATAACATGATCGCATTTATCAGGCAACTGTGGGCAAACATGTTTTCCTCTAAAGCGAGAGTATCGATCCGATGAAACACAATACACTCAGAATCTGGGCGGCTTCCAGCAAAATGAAGAACTGACTGATGAACAAACTACAGGAGAGATGAACAGAAGATATGTTTCCATCCACACGTTTTTATCCGAATTAAGTGATATCGAATGAAAAATGCCTTACGGAAACGATATTTCATGAATATCGACTCAAATGAAATACGTTCGGTCTCATCGGATTTTATCTTGATCGATATACGGATTATGCGATAAACTCTGATGGAAACGTTATTTGCCGAAAACAATCTTTCCATTGATGTGTGGTTTGTTAGGATAGGACAATATTTGGTCGAGACACAACTATTGAAAATCTGGAATCTGAGGAGCAAAAAAATGTAAACATTGAGAAAATCTCCTTTAAAGTTGTGCATTTATGTTCACGATTGTGCTGCATTCACTCACAAAAATACATGTTTTATATATTTACGGTAGGACATTTACTAAATATCTTCATGGAACATGATCTTAATATCCTCATGATTTTTGGCATAAAAGAAAAATGGATAATTTTGACCCGTACAATGTAGAGTTGTCAGGGTTCTTTTATTGTCACTTCATACACATTTTTATGTGAAACTAATTTGACACAAGATCAAAACATTAACCAATAAAAACATTTTAAACTAGGGTGAATATCTAAGCAGCTTCGACAATAAAAAGCATAATTGCAATAAAAAACTACAATAGACAATACAAGAATAAAAATTGCACAAATGCATGCGTCAATAAACCAAATGTGTTATTGTTCAGGTCGCTGCATGTCAACAGCAAGATGCAACACACACACACACACACACACACACACACTACCGGTCAAAAAGTGTGGATTCATTTATATTTCTAAATTTTTCTGATAAAAAATAAATTCTTATGCGAACCAGGGCTGGATTTATTTGATCAAAAATATAGTAATAAAAATAGTGAAATATTATTACTATGTTTTCTATGTGATTATATATTAAAGTGTAATTTATTCCTGTGAATTTCCAGCATCATTACTCCAGTCTTCAGTGTCACATGATCCTCCAGAAATCAGTGTAATATGATGATCTGATGCTCAAGAGACATTTATGATTATTATCAATGCTCATATTTCTGTGAAACTGATACATTTTATTTTTCAGGATTCTTTGATGAACAAAGTTCTGCATTTGGTTGAAATAGACTCTTGTCACATTATCAATGTCTCTATCTATCAATCTATCTATCTATCTATCTATCTGTCTGTCTGTCTGTGTCTGTCTGTCTGTCTGTCTGTCTATCTATCCATCTATCTGTCTATCTATCTATCTGTCTATCTGTCTATCTGTCTGTCTGTCTGTCTGTCTGTCTGTCTGTCTGTCTGTCTGTCTGTCTATCTAATGATTGCAATTCTGAATCCTGTTTTTGTACCTCAATGCAAATTCATTAATTGAAAAAGTGTTTTAAAGGGGTGGTATAATGCCCTTTTCAAAAGATGTAAAGTACGTCTCTGATGTCCCCAGAGTGTGTGTGTGTGTGAAGTTTTAGCTCTAAATACCCCACAGATATTTTTATATATCATGTTAAAATCGTCAGTTTTTGAGGGTGAGCAAAAACACACCGTTTTGTGTCTGTCCCTTTAAATGCAAATGAGCTGCAGCTCCCGGCACAGGGGGCGGAGCTTCAACAGCTCGTGTCCTTTTACCTCACACACACACACACACACACAAACACACACACTGAACATTTCAAAAACTTTTAGCCTTTTATGTTCAAACCGGAGTCAGACAATGATGGAGAGACTCAAGAAGAAGTGACAACATGTAGAAGAACAGGACATTTCTGAATGGTTAGTTGATGAATGTATGTAGATGTGTATCCCTTTAATTAAATACCGAATGGCTCACGTCCCTGCATGAAATGTGTCATTACCGACCAAAATAATGTGCAAATACTGTCCACTCTTTCTGCATGACGTCTCTCTCTACTTACATTTGTTCCGTGGAATTTTTTAGAAGAAAATTTGAGACAAAGTTGATACTAAACGGAACATCTCCAGGAACGCCAGTGATTCTCCTGATCTGTGAAAGAGCAACATGTGATCCTCAAGGTGTGTGTGTGTGTGTGTGTGTGTGTGTTTCAGCTCTGTTTAATCTGATCCCGGTGGGCTTGCGGGTTGTGGCGATGCAGGGTGTGAAGGCTGGACTCTACGTAGCCATGAACGGAGAGGGTTTCCTGTACTCCTCGGTAATAAGACACTCCTCACATCTGTGTGTGTGTGTGTGTGTGTGTCTGTGTGTGTCTGTGTGTGTGTCTGTGTGTGTGTGTGTGTGTGTGTGTGTATCATGCCTGTTTTATCTGAAATTCATTTTTCATGTGATTATACAATCTGTTTTGTTTCTTTTCTCTGTAGCGTTTTTCAGGGTATGTACTATTATGCAATTTTGGTGTAGTGTGTATGTGTGTGTATCGTGTTGTGTGTTTGTAAGTGAGTGTGTGTCTGTGTGTGTGTGTGTGTGTATCTTGTTGTGTGTGTGTGTATCATGTTGTGTGTTTGTAAGTGAGTGTGTGTATCTTGTGTGTTTGTAAGTGAGTGTGTGTGTGTATTGTGTTGTGTATGTGTTTGTTCGTAAGTGTGTGTGTGTATCTTGTTGTGTGTGTGTGTGGGGGGGGGCATATTGTTGTGTGAGTGAGTGAGCGAGTGTGTGTGTATCTTGTGTGTTTGTAAGTGTGTGTGTGTATCATGTTGCGTATGTGTATCGTGTTTGTAAGTGTGTGTGTGTGTGTGTTAGATTTACTGCAGGTCAGAGCTACAAAATTGTGATAGAGTTATTGTGATATTAATTTCTAGCATACATTTATGTGTACAGTAGATACTGTTCGCATCACAACAAATAAAGTCTTGTTTACACCAACTGTAAATATTGATAGATGCAATATAAAGATAAATAATATGCTATTTGTACTACATTTAAAATATCGGTAACACTTTACAATAAGGTTCATTAGTTAATGTATTAACTAACATGAACTAACCATGTGCAATACATTTGTTACTGTATTTGTTAATCTTTGTTAACGTTAGTTAATAGAAATACAGCTGTTCATTGTTAGTTCACAGTGCATGAACTAATGTTAAAAAGATTTTAATAAAGTATTAGTAAATGTTGAAATTAACATTAACAAAGATTAATAAATGCTGAATACGTGCAGTTCATTATTAGTTCATGTTAACTAACGAACCTTATTGTAAAGTGTTACCAGAATATCTGCAATGTTGGTCAGAGTCAGTGAAAACTGCTTTTGCAAACAAGATCGACTAATTTGCACTTAGTGATACATTTGACTGGAATGCACAGTTTAAAAAAAAAATAGAGAAAGCAAGAACTGATAAAAATTAGGAATGCGCGATATATGCAACCAACGATTATTTTAATAAACGATTAATCTGTCGATTATTTTTCCGATTAATCGATGAATCAGTTTTTTTTTAAAGCATTAATTTCCAACCCTTTATTCAAAAACAGAACTTACAGTGCAAATTCAGTGCAAAGAGGTTGCTCCTTGAACGCACACACTCACAAACTCTCACACTCACAGACGCACACACTCACAAACTCACACACTCACAAACTCTCACACTCAGACACACACACTCACAAACTCTCACACTCACAGATGCACACACTCACAAACTTTCACACTCACAAACTCTCACACTTACAGACGCACACAATCACAAACTCTCACGCGCTCTCGGAAGCACTCGGCCTCTCTCTTGCGGGCTCTCAGACTCTCTCTGTGTCTCTCGCGCGCTCTCTGTGTCTCTCGCGCGCTCTCTGTGTCTCTCGCGCGCTCTCTGTGTCTCTCGCCTCTCGTGCGCGTTCTCGGACTCACTCGGCCTCTCGTGCGCGCTCTCGGACTCACTCGCTCTCGCGCGCTCTTGGACTCACTCGGCCTCTCGTGCGCGCTCTCGGACTCACTCGGACTCTCTCGCGTGCTCTCGGCCTCTTTTGGACTCTCTCGGACTCACTCAGCCCCTCTCGCGCGCTCTCGGACTCACTCGGCCTCTCTCGGACTCACTCGGCCTCTCTCGGAAGCACTCGGCCTCTCTCGCGCGCTCTCGGCCTCTCTCGGACTCTCTCGCGTGCTCTCGGCCTCTCTCGGACTCTCTCGCGTGCTCTCGGGCTCTCTCGGGCTCTCTCGGACTCTCTCGCGTGCTCTCGGACTCACTCGGCCTCTCTCGCGCGCTCTCGGACTCACTCGGCCTCTCTCGCGCGCTCTCGGACTCACTCGGCCTCTCTCGCGCGCTCTCGGACTCACTCGGCCTCTCTCGGGCTCTCTCGGACTCACTCGGCCTCTCTCGCGCGCTCTCGGACTCACTCGGCCTCTCTCGCGCGCTCTCGGACTCACTCGGCCTCTCTCGGACTCACTCGGCCTCTCTCGCGCGCTCTCGGACTCACTCGGCCTCTCTGGCGCGCTCTCGGACTCACTCGGCCTCTCTCGGAAGCACTCAGCCTCTCTCGCGCGCCTTTGGAAGCACTCGGGCGCACTCGGCCTCTCTCGGATTCTCGCGCCCTCTCGGACTCTCTCGGCCTCTCTCGCGCGCTCTCGGATTCTCGCGCCCTCTCGGACTCACTCGGCCTCTCTCGCGCGCTCTCGGACTCTCGCGCGCTCTCGGAAGCACTCGGGCTCTCTCGCGCCCTCTCAGATTCACTCGGCCTCTCTCGCGCGCTCTCGGACTCACTCGGCCTCTCTCGCGCGCTCTCGGACTCACTTAGCCTCTCTCGCGCGCCTTTGGAAGCACTCAGGCGCACTCGGCCTCTCTCGGAAGCACTCGGCCTCTCTCGGACTCACTCGGCCTCTCTCGCGCGCTCTCGGACTCACTCAGCCTCTCTCGTGCGCCTTTGGAAGCACTCGGGCGCACTCGGCCTCTCTCGGACTCACTCGGCCTCTCTCGGACTCACTCGGCCTCTCTCGGACTCACTCGGCCTCTCTCGGACTCACTCGGCCTCTCTCGGACTCACTCGGCCTCTCTCGGACTCACTCGGCCTCTCTCGGACTCACTCGGCCTCTCTCGGACTCACTCGGCCTCTCTCGGACTCACTCGGCCTCTCTCGGACTCACTCGGCCTCTCTCGCGCGCTCTTGGACTCTCGGAAGCACTCGGGCGCACTCGGCCTCTCTCGGAAGCACTCGGCCTCTCTCGCGCG
The DNA here is from genome assembly GCA_033366665.1 of Phoxinus dragarum. Classification (NCBI taxonomy): domain Eukaryota; kingdom Metazoa; phylum Chordata; class Actinopteri; order Cypriniformes; family Leuciscidae; genus Phoxinus; species Phoxinus dragarum. The sequence goes on from JARPMJ010009572.1 coordinate 22,480, forward strand.
CTCTCGGACTCACTCGGCCTCTCTCGCGCGCTCTCGGAAGCACTCAGAAGCACTCGGCCTCTCTCGCGCGCTCTCGGACTCACTTAGCCTCTCTCGCGCGCTCTCGGACTCACTTAGCCTCTCTCGCGCGCTCTTGGACTCTCGGAAGCACTCGGCCTCTCTCGGACTCACTCTGCCTCTCGTGCGCGCTCTCGGACTCACTCGGCCTCTCTCGGACTCACTCGGCCTCTCGTGCGCGCTCTCGGACTCACTCTGCCTCTCGTGCGCGCTCTCGGAAGCACTCGGAAGCACTCGGCCTCTCTCGGACTCTCGCGCGCTCTCGGAAGCACTCGGAAGCACTCGGCCTCTCTCGGAAGCACTCGGCCTCTCTCGCGCACTCTCTGCCTCTCTCGGAAGCACTTGGCCTCATAAAATTATAATGAGAATAATGGCTTTTAAATCTGAGACTTTTGTTTTTGTAATCAGGCTCCCAAAAATTATAGCAAAATTTGGATTTAAATGTATCGGCCAATACATCGGTTATCGGCTTTCATATGTAAAGAATTATCGGTTATCAGTATCGGCCAAAATTTTCATATCTGTGCATCCCGAATGCAATGTAAGTTGCATAAATGATGCATAAATTTAAATAATATTTGCAGTCAGTGTAAATAGACACTGCCTTTATTTCAGGAGATCTTAGTTCTGCTCCTAAAACTAGCGAGCCGCAGACTACATGTCAAGCTATCACTCTTGAAGATAAGATGGCATGTACAGAGAGGGCAATCCCAGAATGCATTGCGTCGAGCTTAGTGGGGGGGAAAAAAGATGAAAGGCTAGAGGAATTATAAATGCACTTCATTCTTTACAAAAAATATTGAGGATGAATGTTTTATCTAGGATGCGTCAAGAAAGTTTGTTTTTGTAGTGCGTCACATGTGGTGTCGAGATGCCTTTTACGTGTTTGGATGTGTTCAGTGCACGTTAAAGATATATTTTAACACTAGGTTTCTCTGATGTAGTTTAACAGCGAGAACGTTCTGGAAGCGACAGTCATGTGACTGAGAGAGAGAGAGAGAGAGCTCCTGTCTACATTCATAATTCACAGACTTGTGCTATTAAAGTTTGAAGGATAAGTGTTGCCGCTGAACTACACTGATTCACAAAGAAAGCAAGCAGAGTAACAGTGTTTTAGACACACACACACACACACACATGTTCGTCTCTGCTCTCAGTTTGCTCTGAACAGTGGGCTTTACGTTTTTAAAATGGCTTTTAAATTCTCCATTGCAAAACACTTTGAGCCACTTCTCTGAATTCAAATGGCTGTTCTGCTGTTGTGTGTGTGTGTGTGTGTGTGTGTGTGTGTGTGTGTGTGTGTGTGTGTGTGTGTGTGTGTGTGTGTGTGTGTGTGTGTGTGTGTGTGTGTGTGTGTGTGTTTGTGTGTGTGTGTGTGTGTGTATGTATCTTGGTGTGTATCTTGGTGTGTGTTTGTGTGTGTGTGTGTGTGTGTGTGTTTTGCGTGTGTGTGTTTGTAAGTGAGTGTGTGTTTGTTTGTGTTTATCTTGGTGTGTGTGTGTTGTGCTGTTCTGCACATTTTTAGTTTGTTTAATAAATAATTCAGGTAATTTCGTGATGCTTTCAGACATTATAGTCTTGCTCTCTCTTTACACAGAATATTCGTTCTGCAGAATTTTGCTGATTTTTTCTAAGCGTCAGCACAAAATATGGGAAAAAGCGTAATTATACCCAAGTGTGATTTCAAGTTTGTTCATAATAAATAGTAATAATTCTGATTAAGTCTTGAATTGCAAATGCAAATGCACACAAAACCCAAATTCACTCTCATCATGCAAAAATGTTCAAGTACTTTTACTTTCAACGATTAATCGCATCCAACATAAAAGTTTGTTTACAGTACATAATATATGTGTGTGTACGGTGTATAATTATTTTGTATATATAAATACACACATATGCCTGTAGATTTTTAAGAAATATTTGCATTTAGATACTGTATATATATTAATACATAATTTATATTATATATAAATATATATATTTTATATATAAGTAACACATTTTTCTTAAATATATACATGCATGTGTGTGTGTATACAAAATAATTATACACCGTACACACACATATATATTATGTTTCTAATTTAAATAAACGTTTGATTAAATCAGAACTTTGAATGGGAAAATATCGTTGAGCTGTGTAGCTTGATCTTTCATACAGTGTGAGACTGAACTTATGGAAATGCATATTTAATGAAGGTTGTTATGTAACTTTACACATGTCTGTGTGTCGAGATCAGCTGCTCTGGATGTTGCTCTATCTTTGGAGTGAGAAAGTGTTAATGAGCTCAGATTCAGTGTGAAAACTGCCAAAGTGTGTGTGTATGTTTCTTTGTGTGTGTGTGTGTGTGTGTGTGTGTGTGTGTGTGTGTGAGAGAGAGAGAGTTTTATGAAGAATTCAACAATGTTGTGTTATAAGAATATTTGTAACTTTGTGTTCATATGTGCACAAAATTGTGTTCAACACACACAAGTCCTTCTTTGTGTACTTTGGTGTGGGGTGATATTTGTTTAAAATTCACAAATAAATGTAATGAACGTTCATTTGTACATCTGAGCAATCATAAACGTGTATTTTTATTATTTGAGGAACTCACAGTTTTGTTTCACAATAAACATTTTCTGAATTTCTTTTCTGATTAACCTTTATAGTTTTATATTTTGAAATTTGATGTATATTTGTGAACTGCATTATATTTGTTTGTAAATACACAAGTGTGTGTGTGTGTGTGTGTGTGTGTGTGTGTGTGTGTGTGTATCTGTCTGTGTGTTCAGCAGTTTTATGGTCTGGCTGTTGTAGATCAGAGTGAGGTGTGTGTGTGTGTGTGTGTGTGTGTGTGTGAGGTTTTCTACCGGTTATTTAGTGGTGACGTTTAATCTGCGAAAGTGGTATGAGAATGCTGAGAGTGCAAAGAGAGCACATCTCCTGTGTGTGTGTGTGTGTGTGTGTGTGTGTGTGTCTATACAGTAGGGTTCAAAAGTTTGAGGCCGCATTAAAAATATGAGAAATGAACAAATACCTGGAAATAAACGAAGTTTTATCTTTCAAAACATAGACACGTTATGATGTCAAATCAAATGTAAGGAAATGATTGACATTGATCATGTGACTCATTGATCGGGGC
>JARPMJ010009573.1:0-25660 GCA_033366665.1 Phoxinus dragarum
AAAATGATGGTTCAAAACAGAAAGAAATACGAAGCTAATACGAGGCTTAGACGCAGCAAACAAACTCACAGCAGCAGACAGGAGCAATCGATCTCAGAGAGCCCAGAGATCAAGAGATCGAGAGCTCAGAGATCAAGAATAGATACATACACACTTTGTGTTGCAATAAATATTGTGTTGCAATAAATAAGACAAATGTCTTGCCAAAGTTTTCTTGCATGATCACAATGCCAAAAAAGATGTAAGATACTCTCTGTTTGAGTGGTATGTGGTATAATAAATGTAAAATCAATGTTAGTTTTTACATTTACATTTAGATGGTACTTTCATGCAAATGACTTATACAAGAGTAATATTTTTTTTTATATTGGCTTCTGTGAAGGAAATAATAGATTGTTGTATTTTAATCTCATTATTAGGCTATGAGAATGAAGGATTCAAGTTCAAAGACAAAGTTCACTCTGGCCAACAACCCAAACAATGTCAGATCTTATTAGTCTGACAATGGATAACGGCTCTCCTGCGCACATTCCTACAAACTAATTAGAACTCCCACACACACATAAATAGGACAGCATCCCTAAGGAAAACAAAGGAAATAGCAAGCAAAGACAGTACCACGATAATCAAAATGACAAAGTAACAAATCATGTTAACTTGTGGTGACAAATACATTTTCTGTCCTCTATAAGTGATGGTCCTGTGTCCTTATTTTACTCAATCTACTGTATATATATCGATATGTTATGTAGGCCTAAATATTATTCATACCATAATGATTCTATTAAAAGTGGCACACAATGGCATTTTATTTGTACTCTGAGGCATAAATGACTTTCCACATTTTAAAAATATTTTATGTCTATGTTAAAGGTATTTGTTACGGTGAAGTGAACCATTTCATCCCTGCTGACAAATAGGCCCATTAAACTAGGTTATCATCAAACTTTTCTTCTGACACTTGAGACTGAGTTTACTGTTCAAGACTCAGCATGACTCAAACGGTGATTAATACAACATGTTGCCTTGAAGATAATATTGAGAAATGTTTTCAAGAGTTTGAAGAAACTGAAAAGTCTTTTAAAAAGAGGTGGTCATTAAAAATTGCAGGATGTCCTTCGAAAAAGAGTAGGGGTGTAACCCCGGCATCCTGGCCAAATTTGCCCCTTTGCCTCTGTCCATCATGGCCTCCTAATCATCCCCATATACTGATTGGCTTCATCACGTCTCCTCTCCACCAGTAAGCTGGTGTGTGGTGGGCGTTCTGGCGCAATATGGCTGCCGTCACATCATCCAGGTGGATGCTAAACACATTGGTGGTGGTTGAGGAGATTCCCCCCTTCCATGTAAAGTGGTTTGAGTACCCATAAAAGCGTTATATAAATGTAACAAATTATTATTACTGCACCCTCTTCTAATGTAGGCTTTATTAGGAGCAAAGTTTCGCAACACCTATCAAATCATTACACTACATCAAGACTGTTCAGCTCAGTCGAGTTCACGCGCGTGATCTAAGTAACTAAACCTATGCGCGTGAACTCGACAATCGACTACTTTATACTTCGACCGAAAACAGGAACTAAATACAGGTATGTGCGCTGGCTGAATAAACATCATTTTTATTAATATCTTTCACATCTACTGCAGTCAGATTCACTCGTGTTCACTCTGAAGGAATCACTCAACATGGCTGGGCACTTGTAATGACACATCAAGGATGATAAGAGAAATAAAAGCAGGTTTAAAACGTGCCCCATTCAAGTCAATAGGGTGCAAATTTGTCGTTGTTCTCTGTATTGACAGCACTCCAAATTTACTAAAAATTGAGCTCAATGTTAAAATTGACCGGAGTTCTCCTTAAGAATGTTAGTTTGTGAATATTGTCATGATGCTTATTTTTAGTTAAAATAGTCTTATTTTATCTCGTTCCCTGTCATTGACGGAATTTTACAACTTTGCATGATTTCATTTTTATACGTAGGAGGCGCTATTACGCAACTTCTAAAGAGGACAGAATATCCGGATTAAAACACAGGCAAAAAAAAAAGAAAGAAAGAAGGAGAAACAAGCGATAAAAGCATTGCTTATTCACGTTGTAGTCTCTCTCTTTTTCCTCAATTTTTGTAAAAAAAAAAAAAAAAAATTGATGAACCTTTTTTATGAACCTTACACACATGCAAGTGTTGATAAAAAAATGCATGAAGCTAGAATAAAACAGGTTTTGCTTAATTTAAGAGGGCTCTGTTCTTTCTTTTTATGGGCCATATTGGATGTTCTGATATTCATATAACAAAATATTCTGGGAGCCATTTTGTGAAAATGAACAAAAATGTAGAAAAATGTGGCTGCAACCTTTTAAAAACAATGGCAGAGAAAGAGTTAACTATGAAACCAATGAAGTCATTTCCCACGCATAGGACCTCCAGTATAGAATAGTTTCAGTCTTGTTAGTTACAAACGCTTAATCATTAACTGCACACAAGTTAACTCAGTGTTATGTTGGTACATCCTGCATGCAGTTGGCATGAAACCTCAACTATTTAGATTTTCTAACTGCTCTGCTTGTCCCTCAGGCTAAACAGTCAGCTCAGTTCCCACATGATCTGGAAGGGGACAGAGTAAAACATAAAGGTAGGTTGCTTTTAATTCGTTATCTTTGAGCTAGACTTTTAAGACTTCAGTCTCTAAAGTGCTCTTGAAAATGTAATCCGAGTGAAGCTACTAGAAAGGTTTATCAAAGTATTTTTTTTCAAGATTAAATCTGGTGGTGCTGTTGCTGTTAACAACATGTGGCAACTTGTTATGAGATTTCAAGTCTCTCTTTTAAACTGAACCACAAAAACCACAACTTTTAGCATAAATGGCATGACATTTTAAATATGATTACATTTAGAAGAATTCATTTTTTTTCCATATGCGGTTATGTAACAACATAATCCAACAGGGACTGAGTTGTTTGGATTTTTGGACTCAGTCCAAAAACCAAAGAAATCCTGCAGCTCAAATTGCAGCTGACGAAAACAAGCGTGTGCTGCAACCGTCAAAAAGAAACTTAAAGATTCAGTGCACTGTTTTTACTCATTTTCAGAGGTCTCTCAGATGGACACAGTCTTCTAAATTTTTCTTCATTCTGCACTGTTGCTGCCAAACAGCCAAAGGTAAGAATATTTTGCAGAAAGTATGCAGAAAGCAAAGCATTCAAACCAAATAAATAATAATAAAAAAATATAAATAAATATATATAAATAACATGCAGATCTAATTTGATTTCAAAACTGGTGTGCAATAATGCACAATAAGATTTTTTTTTTTTACATGCATGGACGGTTGTTTTGCAGATAGTGCTGTTTTTGGACTTAACTGGGCAATGATTTTTCTGTTTGTTATGGAAATGCTTTGTAAATGTTTTAATTCACAATATTACATTTTGCTTTTTTTGTGTGTGTGTGTGATATTTGAATTACTACGGTAAGGTTTTACAGTTTTTCTGTTGACTTACTAAGAAGTATCTAATGTTTTTTCCCTGATTATAATATAAGGCATTTAAATGCATTCATCACTGATCAAAGTATAAGGATTTCAGTGCCGTTGACTATAGACATAAGACATTTCTATAATACAAGATGATGTTTTATCCTTGAAGAAAACATGAGAGCATTCCATGCTTTCATTTACGTGTGCGTCATTTGGACAGAGAAACATGTTTTACTCCTCCTTAAAGGAACAGTTCACTCAAAAACAAAACTTATGTCTGTTCATATTCATCACTTCTGTAAAGCTTTTTTTGTCTGAACAATTCTTTTAAGAACACAAAAAAACATGAACAGAACCCGTCCCTTCCAGACAGGGCTGGCCCAAGCCTTTATGTGGCCCTAAGCAGAATTTTATTTGGGGGCCCCTCGGAGTGTGTAGTGTGTAGCCTAGATCGCATGCGATGTAAAGCCAAAGCTCAGGATTTATGTGCTCACACTATGGTCCGAACGTCGAGCTGTGACGTGACTGCCGCGCACTACGTGTGAAATATGCGCTACAAACCCCCGTACCGGGTTGCGGCGATCGACTATGACTGTATTCAGATATTGTTACAACAAGCTCTTAATATCAAGACGATTTGGCATTTCCAATTTATGTATTACATTATTATTATAGTATTAGGTCTATTATTACTAGTATTTTATTGTTAGGCTATTATTAGAGTAGGCCTACGTTTATTATTAAATTATAGGCTAATTAATTTGCTGAACACAATCATTTCATAGCGCATCACCCCATAATCGACGAGCTGCGAGGATAATAAAAGATTATATAGAAGATTACTCCTCATTAAAAATGATTTAAAAACATTTAGGTCGATTATAGGCTACAAGGAATTAGGCCTATAATGAAAATGATTAACAGTCTAGCCTATAATATGTCCGAACACTGCAATAAAATGTCATCAATGAAAATGAAGAGCAGCTTTATTTCAAAACCAACTAGTTTAACACGAAATAGCTAGGGGTGAAGTCAGCAAAATTGGGACACTTTTTTGGTAAACTGTGTATTAAATACAAATTCATATATTCCGCCTACACTATTAATGTTATAAACAAATGCTCAAAGTCTCTTGTATCTCCAACTACGTTTTTTTTTAAGGAATATGGGTGGGTTTTTAAGATATAGGCCTATACAGAGATTCAATAATGATCAGAACCCATTTTTATTCTACAGACGTTTTTATGTAAATTGGGACAGTGCAATTGACCGTTCGCAAAAGCCACGCCCCTTAGTTATTGTTACTACGCCCGTCAAACAATTGAGAACCAGAATTGAGAAGTCTGTGCTTTTTCTCTTTTTTTCTCTCTTGTTTGCTGACTGATGAGGGGCCGCAGTGCCGTAGTGAAACGGTGTTTGTACATGTAGCCTATTTTTTAATTATAGTTGCAAGCAATCATAAAATACAGCAAGTTTTAAGCTTGTGCAGACCTCACTGCCATAGGCGCATCGTTTCACTATCTTGCTGAAATCGGAATGTTTGACGGAGGTCCTTCTCCTTAGTTACAGTTGCTGAGCTAGGATTGGACGAGAACCGTTCGAGGGCGGGGTTTTGCGAGCGGTCAATTGGTAAAGTGGGACACATATTTTCAAAAGCTATATTTTGCACATCTCTGCAAAAGAAGCTTCAACATGTTTGCTAGCTTCTTCTCAGACGACTCTTTTTTTCAAGGGTGTATTTTGGAACACATCATGCCCTGGCAAAATAAAAATGAAATGTAGGTTCCTGGCCTGCCTCCACTCTTACCCTGTACTCATTGGTTGCCTCTTTTATTCTTTGTTTACTCCACTGATACTTCTCTTGTTTGGCTGACTTTTTTTTTTTCTGCATACACAGCAAAATCCCCAGAGTTAAATTAACTCTGCTCAGATAACATTTGGTACCTCTCTACAGAGAGTTAAAATAACTCTGAATCAGAGTTAAAGTTAATGAGATACTTAAGTGATTAATTAAGTGATGATTGGGCATTAATGATGAACACCTGCTGTCAACAAGCAGAATCACTGAAGGAAAGAGAAACTCAAGAACTACAACTGACTTCCAGCCACAGCAAGATCTCTGCAGAGGAGGATTAAACAACTCCACAAACAGCATTACCAACCTCACTTATTACTGACCAGAATGACTTTATTTCTGTCAGACGTCTACAGAAGGTCTTAGTGAGAATTAACAGAGGTATAGATGTTGACGATTTATTGACATTTTTTTGGTTACCATTCTGGAGACCAGTGTTTCCTTTAGTTGGGCAGTTTTACTCTTTATTTATTTTGTGTGAGTTTGTGGTTTTTGTAACAGTTTTTACCAAAACATGTAAATTGTTACAAAGAAAGCCAGGAACAAAGATGATCAGGTGATATAGTTTTCAACAACAAAAAGTAGAGTAATGCATTTATTTCATCACTTTGCAACAGTGGTTATTTGATGTTAATAGATTATATTCACTAAAAATACTCCCTTGCCACAGATCGGACAATCTGAATTTAGATTTATAAAAGGCATTATAGGAATTTTTTTTTTGACACAGACATCAAGAAACCGCATATGAATCTCAACAATGGTGGCATGTTTCATGCCGCAATGCATGCTGGGAGCCACAATAGTATAAAACTCACAGCTCCCAGGATGCATTGCGGCATGAAACATGTCACCATTGTTGAGATTCATATGCTGATTCTTGACATCTGTGTCTTAAAAGAAAAAAAATCCCTGTAAAGTGTTTTAAAAATTCAAAATTCAGATCGTCCAATCTGTAGCGAGTATCGTTCGTGAATATAATCTACCAATATCCAATAACCACTTTCAGACAGTGATGAGAGAAGTGCATTACTCTACTTTCACTAATCACCTGATTATCTTTGTTCCTGGCTTTCTTTGTAACAATTTACAGGTTTTGGTAAAAACTGTTACAAAAACCACAAACTCAAAAAAAAAAAATAAAGAGTAAAACTGCCCAACTAAAGGAAACACTGGTCTCCAGAATGGTAACCAAAAAATTGCAATAAATCGTCAACATCTATACCTCTGTTAATTCTCACTAAGACCTTCTGTAGACGTCTGACAGAAATAAAGTCAGTCTGGTCAGTAATAAGTGAGGTTGGTAATGCTGTTTGTGGAGTTGTTTAATCCTCCTCTGCTGAGAACTTGCTGTGGCTGGAAGTCAGTTGTAGTTCTTGAGTTTCTCTTTCCTTCAGTGATTCTGCTTGTTGACAGCAGGTGTTCATCATTAATGCCCAATCATCACTTAATTAATCACTTAAGTATCTCATTAACTTTAACTCTGATTCAGAGTTATTTTAACTCTCTGTAGAGAGGGACCAAATGTTATCTGACCAGAGTTAATTTAACTCTGGGGATTTTGCTGTGTAGCTTTGTGACATTTTATTTAAAACAAAACTTTTTACATTAAGCAATTTATTATATTTTATTGTATAGGATGTCCCACTTTAGCTGAATGCTACTGTCCCATTTTATCTAACATGTTAAGCTAAAAAAAAAAATCCCAAAAATTGGAACAAAGAATTTTGCACATCATTGCGTAATCATATGAACAGATGTAATACAAATGTATATTGTATATTAAAATACTGTTTGTATTAGAATTTTAACCTTAACAATTTTATAGACTTAAACTATGTAGCTACAGGCACTTAACATGTGCTTTCTCAGATATTCCAGCACTTGAGTAGTAACCACGCCCGCATCGTTTATATTTGACCAATCAAATGTTGATATTCAAATTATGTACTGTTGTGACAACATTTCAAGACCACCCACCATTATCACAATTTACTTAGAGCACCTCACCAAAAAGCTTATTTTTCCCATTTAGCTGATGTCCCAATTTTGCTGACTTCACCCTACTTCTCTTTTTGATTTAGCTCTATCTCTAGTTGTCTTTGCAGGAATATGTGCCGAAATCTAGTCAGTTTTTACTTTTACTTGTTGGAGACTTCTTCACTGGCATAACTCTCACGCAAAGTTTGCATTGCTTGTGTTGTGTGATATCCACAAACTTCGTTTTCTTTCTTGCTGCATTAAAGATGAAATGTTTAACTTCTGTCTTCGCGGATTCGCAGTGAGGAAATCGTAAACTTCGCAGCTCTGAGGGGTGATCAAAATTTCTGACATGCCAGAAATTCATCCGACTGTCCGATTGCCAGTGTTGGTCCGAATTCGGACTCCCTGCCAAATTATCCAAATTCTAAGGCTCAAAATCTTATTCAAATGCTCAAATGTTAGTTCGCTTATGCCTTGTGCTCTGCTTCTAGGGCAGCGTATTCACAGTGAAATAATCCATTTCATTTTGTTTCAGGATTTACAAGATGTCGACAGTAACTATGGTTAATGTAACCAACAGTCCCTGGACCAACATGGACTATGATTATATCATTCAAGAACTTAAAAAAGTTGAAACGAATACAAGCAGTAATCAGTACAAAAATCATATCTGGATGACCTACTTCATTACATATTTTATTGTTCTCATCCTTGGTGTGCCCCTCAACTTCACTGTCATTGTCATCATCTGCCGGAAATACAAGAGTTTTCAGGAGGTTGCCATTTGATTATGGCGTTGGCTGTAACACATTTAGTCTCCTGTACATCTGTTGTGTTTCAGCTCCTGTATGTTTACAATGAATTTAAATGGAATTACGGAAATGCAAGCTGCAAGCTGTCATCATATATGACCTACGGCAGTAATGTTCTTCACGGCAACCATGCTGAGTCTCTGGAGCATTAAATCTACTTTAAAGAACATGTGCACAAAAAAGATCAAGAATTGTAACATCATTCTGATTGCATTCTCCTGGACTATTGCAGCAGTCTTGGCATGTCCTTCGCTGCTTTCCAGAGAGATCCAATATCTTCAGTGCATTGATGACTATGACTTGGACAAATCCAGAACAACTCAAGACGGCACTGCAAGGCTGAAGGCTGTCGTTGTCATGCGATTTCTCCTCGGGCTAGTGGTGCCAGCTTTGGTAATGTTTCTCAGCTGCTGTGTGACATCTCATAAATTATGTAAATTATGTAGGAAGCAGGCACAAATCATCTGTGCTATAAAGATTGCCTACTTTGTGTGCTGGGCCCCTCAAATCATCTTAACTATGCTTCAGGCCACTGTAAGCGGCAGCCTGGGTGAAAATATGCCGAAATATGGACTTCCAGTTGCTACCGTACTGGCCACAACCCACCTCTTTACTAGCCCACTCATCTATTTGTTACTGGGACGCAGTTTTAAAATGAGGTGGATGGAGCATGACCCAGATCACACTGAGAATCGCATTGATAGGGTGCCCTTAGGCAACTTTAATCATTAGAAAATCAAACTCTGAAATGGCAAAACCAAGATTCTCTATGGCCCCCTGTATTGACCAATTTCATTCTTTGTTATGAACAACATCATGTTGTTAAACAGCATCATATATATACTCTTTCTCATTCTCTTATTGGTCTCATTCATTCAATAAGAATTGCTACACTATTAACCCAATATATATTTCCTATTGTATATATGAATCAAGTTTATATGGCAACTTTTTTGCCATTGTTTTTCTTATATTCTTTTTTATATTGGTGCTGTATTATAATATTGTTGCTGTGTTTTCATAATACTTTAATGTATCTTATATATACACAGTGTAAATGTAACCATGCATGTATAAACCTGTTTATGGTGTAATGAATATAATACAAATGAATATATGATTATATGTTTGTTTGTTTGTTTGTTTGTTTATTTGTTTTTTCAAATTAGAAAGAGAGAATAGACGTATTCCAAAGTAATAATGAGAACATGTCTGTGTGCATTGGGCCTTATTTAACATGCAGACTGATTTATGTAAGAGTAGATTTAAATATGATTTACAGAGGATGTCATTCTGCACGCATTGCATGAATGAGGTCCATGATGCAAGATGCTGACAGAGTTTGCTCTAAACATGCATGGGAAAAGTGTTTCAAAGCATTCAATAGATGGTGACAATTCATCTGTCAATCATCAGAGCAGCTCAGAGTGCTAGCTTCTTTCAAATATATATTTATTACATGTCTATATGTAACATTTACATTATAGCTGACATTAAATAAAAATTGCGTATGCTAAATAATTGCAAATAAGTAAAGTAATTGCAAAAAGTGAGTTTTGACTGTTGACACACCTGCACCATGCACTGTTTGTGTTACTGCGGTGAGCACAAAATTTCCTGTCAAGGCTGAACTTTTTCACTGCTACTATTGGCTTGTGCATTGGCATTGCAAAGTGTAGAAGACAACTCTAGAGTAGTACTTGAGACAACTCAAGACTAAATTTTTGTATTTTAAAGAGTTATTTCACCTAAATTGAGAATTATCCCAGAATGTACTCACCCTCAAGCCATTTACATGACTTTTTTTTCTATCAGCCAAACACAATCAGAGTTTTTTTTTTTTTTAAATATCCTGGCTCTTCCAAGCTTTATAATGGGAGTGAATTTTACCATAGATTTTAAAGCCCCAAAAAGCGCATCCATCCATCATAAAAGTTATCCATTCGGTTCCAGGGGTTATTAAAGGCCGTTTGAAGCAAAGCGATGCGATTTTTAAAATATCCATATTTATAATTTTACAAATATTGAATTCCGGTAAAGTCCGTACGCAAGTCTGGTTCCGGCGGAAGAGTGACCTCTGATCACGACGTATGATGTAGAATGTAAGAGCAGCGTAAGCTTAGGTGAGACTGTGAGAGTAGACACTTCTCACGGTTCAAACAAATAGGGCTGGGCAACAAACTCAAGCTCTTCAAACTGATCCGACTTATGGTTTTCCTAAAAATGAAGATTAAAGATCATAAAAAGCCCATAGATTTACATTGAGGTGGTCAAAACTTTAATACAATAACTCTAATTTAGTATTTTAGCTTCATCCACTACATATCTATCACTGGCAAAGCCTAGAAACTAGCTTAGAACATGTTAGCAATATGCTAATTCATGCTAGCAAAATGTTAAATCATGCTAGCAACATGCTAATTAATGCTAGCAGCGTGATAAAACGCTAGTAACATGCTTAATCATGCTAGCAACATGCTAATTCTTGTTAACAACATGTTAAAACATGCTAATAGGGTAATGTATTAAAGGGTCGGTCAAAATCCCTTGTCTCTTCAGTCAGTTATATATATATTTCATTCCATATCCTTTTGAATACTTACATTACTTTTATACAAATCAATAATCAAATATATATATATGCATTATCACATAATCATTTCTATATTCTTTTGTGCTTGTGAAATTATATTTTCTCTAGAGAGCAATGCCATTTCTCTGCCTTTCTTCCTGAGGAGCTATGTTTTGGCTAACTGATAATACGAAGCTCAAGCACTCTTCGGCCTTGGCGATGTTATTTGGTGGTGTTCTGTGTGTGTGTGTTTGACTTTCTACGTAGGCATTTGGGACACAACGCTCATCCTCATCGACGCTCTCCTCTAACCTGCGAGGTCAACGCTGACCTAAATCTAAGGATTGGCGACAGCTATCCTAACTAATGGCGATAGGCACCTTTTATCTGCTCACATGTGTGAAATTGTTTATGGTTTTATGTTCTCTTAGCCAATCAGATGTATGATGATGCTATGCTTGCCCTTGCAAAATGGTATAATTGGTGTATGATTTTGTGTAAGGTAGAGTTGGCTTGCGACCTCCTCGTGAGACTTTGACGCTCGCTCTACCAATGAAACTGCAAACTATTCTTCAGTAAATTTTTATCTTTTTGATTGAACCTCACGACTCCTGGTCATCTTTTGTAGATATCTGGTCTCGGGTATTATAACTGTTAACCCCTAACAGTTTTGGTGGAGGATTGGCGGGAAACCATTCTGTGGTGACATCTCTGGCAAATCAGCAAACAAGGTAGAAAGATTTTATTAAGTATTAGGGCTGTCTGATTGGAAGAGATTTTGAAGGGGAACGGGAGAGCTTCACTCCGACGAGGCGAGTGAAGATTATTTATACTACGAGAGTATAAAGGGTTGCTGTTTTGGTTAAAACAGCAAAAGTGAAACGCACTCTGTGGGGGCCCAGTGGGGCAATACTGGTGTGGGACACCACCCCAGCAGAGGGCGTCCCTGGATTAGGTCCAGTGGCACCGCAAAACCTGATCAATCTCTTCAATCTCAGATAGGGGTACCCCGAAGTTAGTGATTCAGGCAGGTAGGGAACAAGATGTTAGTTAGATTAATAAAATAAAATAAAAATAGTAAAATATAGGGTTGTTTGCCAGGGATGCATCAGGAACGGTCCCAAACAAATAAAATATATATAGTGTGACCCAAATTGGCATAGACCAGTATATGTGACTTGGGAAGCGAAACATACTTTGTAGTTTCATTGTGTAGAAGTCTCACTATTGTTGCTAAACTTATTTTTCCGCCAAATTTATTGTTGTTGCTGCTAAATCTTTTTTCTGTGGTGGTTTTTCATCTGTGACCAATAAGAATGACTGATAAAGAAAATAGTCCTGACCAAATGGAAGAGAGCGAACGCTGTAAACAGCTCTGCTCTGACGAGCTCAAATCAAAGAAATACGCACAGCTCATAAAGAAAATGGTCAGTCAGGGGTTTGATTCTGTTTGGAAAAGCACACAGCAGTTAGACTGGCTGCAAACAAAAAAGGAAGCTGATAAAGTCAATTTTTATCCGTGTTTGGTTTGCGTATTCATGGATTTGTAAGATGGGTGGTATACCAATAACTCCTGAAAAAGCAATCCCTGACATGATTAATGGGTGGTCCAGCTTGATTGCTCAACGTGATAGGATGACAAAAATTATCGGACGAGAGTTTCTCCTCTAGGTCCAAAATTCGATGGACCTTACCAGGTGCTCTTGACAACTAATACATCTGTTTTTACTTGACAGAGGGGTTCTGGGTACTGTCTGGAGACATTGGTCACAGGTGAAACCACTCGATAAAGGTTCCAACCAAATCACCGCATCATAATAACGAACTATCTCTAAAAGGTAATTTATATGTGTGATAGTGTAAAAATTCTGTAACAATGTTTTATCATTACAGATGGCGGAATCCGGCGATATATTGAAGCTGCTAATTCTTTAGGAAGAAGTGCGAAATACCAAACGACTGAAAGTGAGGTGGGCCATAATTCGATTGGCACTCCCTCTCTCGTTTGTGGCTTTGATTATAATAGCCTTATCATTCCTGATGTGGATTCAGATTTCAATTTGGACCGGTAGACTCCATGCGTTCTCCACTCACTGGGATTGTGAGGAGATTGATAACCGTCCATCATGGGTTCAATACCCATGCCTAAATTCAACTGAGGGTCTAAGTTTAATTCCAACCATGTATCAGAACGTTAATGATCGCTGCTATCGCTTGGACGGAAATGAGACGGTGACCTTTTGGCTTGGTCACTCCCCAAATTATCCCTGTAATACCCTCATTATGCAAAAAGGTCGGTGGGATAGAAGTGGAGGCGTGGGTTGGCTCTTCTTTGTTTTTGTGTGTATGTGTGTTCGTTTCTTCTTCTCATATATTTGCAGGTCTTCTTGCAGTAAATTGAATCCTGTCGAGGAGGAAAGCAGACTGATCAAGCTGACAAACCGCCTGAGCGATAAACTGAGGAGGAACAACATTGATGCCCTGTTGTGAGTGGAAGGTGGGAGAGCCTTGGAATGGGGACTGGAATTTTTAGTTTCCAGCATGTCCGTAAAGAGGCGAAGAGACTTTTGTGACCCGCCAGGGAAACATTTGTCACCACTCCACCTTCCGTAGTGACCTCACTTGTTAGACCAGACGTGGCGGTATTGGACCCCACATAGGTCTAAAACGGGGGACTGAAGGGTCGGTCAAAATCCCTTGTCTCTTCAGTCAGTTATATATATATTTCATTCCATATCCTTTTGAATACTTACATTACTTTTATACAAATCAATAATCAAATATATATATATGCATTATCACATAATCATTTCTATATTCTTTTGTGCTTGTGAAATTATATAGTATTTTCTCTAGAGAGCAATGCCATTTCTCTGCCTTTCTTCCTGAGGAGCTATGTTTTGGCTAACTGATAATACGAAGCTCAAGCACTCTTCGGCCTTGGCGATGTTATTTGGTGGTGTTCTGTGTGTGTGTGTGTTTGACTTTCTACGTAGGCATTTGGGACACAACGCTCATCCTCATCGACGCTCTCCTCTAACCTGCGAGGTCAACGCTGACCTAAATCTAAGGATTGGCGACAGCTATCCTAACTAATGGCGATAGGCACCTTTTATCTGCTCACATGTGTGAAATTGTTTATGGTTTTATGTTCTCTTAGCCAATCAGATGTATGATGATGCTATGCTTGCCCTTGCAAAATGGTATAATTGGTGTATGATTTTGTGTAAGGTAGAGTTGGCTTGCGACCTCCTCGTGAGACTTTGACGCTCGCTCTACCAATGAAACTGCAAACTATTCTTCAGTAAATTTTTATCTTTTTGATTGAACCTCACGACTCCTGGTCATCTTTTCTACATATCTGGTCTCGGGTCTTATAACTGTTAACCCCTAACAGTATCCTGGGAGATACAACTCATAAAATACAAACTATATTAAATATATAAACAAATTATTTGGATTTGTTTTATTTAAGTAGATGACTTCAAGTGACATGAAATTATTTTTTTGCTGATAATTTTTCACTCTTGCCTATTTTAGGGTTAAATGAAACATCAATACAACATCTATCCCATTTATGTCTTTTTTGACATGCTCAGATATACGTCACAATAGGGAAAAAGGAGCGGTCGCTATTTTCGTTGCATGTTTATTTATAGAGCAACCTGAGGAGGATGGGATCTTGGTTCTTGGTTCTTCCTGCTTCTGATTTTTTAAGTGGGATTGCATTTGGCTGGTTTACAGAAAGCATTAAAACACAATTTCTCTACTTTGGAATGGTATATAAAATAAAATAGAATTTCACAAGTTTACATTGATGTAAACTTGTGAATTAACTGTCCAGTAATCGGACAGCATAAAGAGTACGCGTATTTGACGGCTTGTCCGAGGAGATGGTGCCAAGCTCTGTATTTTGGCCCGAACCCAGAGGACTTCCCTAGTCTCTCTAGCTGGGATAGGAAACTAGCCAAGAGTGAGGAGTCGGGGTGGCGGAGGGATGCAGAAAGCTGTAGAGGAACATACAGTATGTGAGTAAGCTATATATATAAAGGCCTCCTCTTGTGCTGATTGGATAGATCACTAGAACGTGTTCTTCCTGTACTTTGTTCATAAAATATAATTTAAATTATAACATAAATGTTTCAAGATTACAGACACAATATTCTATGAAGTAGCTGTTCAGCATGTGGTCACTCACGTGTGAAGAGAAATCCTGTGTGAAGAGAAATCCATCAGATCAGAGATGGTAAACTTGAGATCCACTTTCCTGCTGAGTTTAGTGCCAACCATAAACAAAAACATCTTACATGTATTTAAAATATTCCTTACATGTATTTAAAATATTCCTTACATGAAGCAGACAGGAACAGCAGTGTTTCCAGTAGCACTTTTTGGCGTTCATCACTTACTTAACCTTAAAACAAACATACAACATGACCTGTGTAGTCTGATTCAAGAACAAATTACTCTTAAAGGGTCATGAAATGCTAAACTATAATTTCTATTTTAGCCATTTTAGCATAAATTAATTTCATTAGAGAAAAGATAAAACTGTTTAATTTTGTTTTCGGTTAGTAAGAGTTTCTGTGCGGCATAAATTGTCTTCAATATACCCTGAGTCTCATCAATTCTTCCACATCGTGAGTGTAACCGGACTTTAGAGCGCCCAAAGAAGTTCCAAAAGTTATGAAAGATTCCACAGCACATAGACCAGGGGTGCAAAACTCAGTTCCTGCAGGGGCACAGCCCTTTATTTAAGCTGCAATAGTTAAACGCACGCGATCAAGCTAATCAAGTCCTTTCATATTATTGGAAAACTACAGGTATGTGTGCTGGAGCCAGTGATGGGAATAACGGCGTTATAAATAAACGGCGTTACTAACGGCGTTATTTTTTTCAGTAACGAGAAATCTAACTAATTACTGTTTCCTCCGTAATAACGCAGTTACCGTTACTGACAATAAAATGCGCCGTTACTATAATTGAGTTCACTGAAGCGGTTTTCATCCGATCGGGCTCTTTTCTCCGCCATAGGAACTGCAAACTCTTTTCTCTGGTGTGTGTGTGTGTTTCGAGGCGCCGGACTGGACAAAAGCGAAGCGAACGTCGTCAGCGCGCGAGAGAGACCGAGTGTGATCCGTCCGAGAGCGCGCTCGACAGTTCGCGAGAGAGACCGAGTGTGTCCGTCCGAGAGCGCGCTGGACAGTTCGCGAGAAAGACCGCATGTGTCCATCCGAGAGCGCGCTCGACAGTTCGCGAGAGAGACCGAGTAGGCCTATGTCCGAGCATAATATAGTTTATCATCTGCAACGTTTTAATTAGTTTACATGGTTATAAAATAAAACTCCAAAATAACCTGCAGGGAACGTTCAAAGAAAACATCTTTGTTTGACCGGTTGTGAACACGTGCGGCAAACACGACTAGAATTTGGCTTAAATAACCTCTGATGATGACGTTCTCTGTAGGTTATACAAATAAACCCCCAAAATATTAGATTTTATTATTATTATTTATGTTGGTACATTGTTCAATATTATATTGAGAACACTTTTAGTTAAACTGTTTACATTTGTGAGGAAGAAAATACTTCAAGTAGGCTAGAATGTCTACCAGTTGTAAGTTTTATCATTTTAATTTGCACTACAAAGAGTGTATGTGTATGTATATTTTTTATTACTTATTTTTGGTACATTTTTTAAGAAGCATACCGGTAATTTATTTTTGGATTTGTTGGCCAGTTGTGGTCTGTGCAATAAATATTAAAAGTTCTAAACCATCAATGTTTTATAATAATAATTTGTTCTAGTGTCCATTTCATTCATTTAACATATTTAAAATTGGGGGTATCCAAGATATTTCACATATTTAAATTTTTCTTTCTTTTTTTAAGTTTTTTTTCAATAGTTACTTTGCCTGGTAATTAGTTACTTTTGTAATGATATAACTCAGTTACTAACTGAGTTACTTTTTGTGAGAAGTAACTAGTAACTATAACTAATTACTTTTTTTAAGTAACTTGACCAACACTGGCTGGAGCAGGGTTGGAACTAAACTCTGCAAATGCAAGGTGCAAATAGACTGGTCTGTATAAGGTTATTTGTGGTAAGAAGGAGGCAGGAACCAGTGAGCGTTTCACAAACTTTACTGAATAAACATAAAAAGGAAAGTAAAAGTGGCAGCTCCACGGATAACTGCCGTACATACATAAAGAAAACAACATAATGTCCAGACTTGGTCCTCACTTGTCCTTCACTGTCACACGAGACCGGTGAAGGGCACAAGTTGCGCTCATCATCAATCACGCCACCGGCCTCGTGCCATTCTTTCATGGCTGTTTCTATGGTTAAAAAAAATATGGTAACACTTTACAATAAGGGTGCACTAATAAGCATTAATTCATGCTTAACTAATGCACAGATAATACTGAATTAATGTATTACTAATGATTATCTATTCATTAATGATTGCCTCATGAGCAACTAATGAAGAGTCTGTCTGGTTAATATCTTAGTTCATATATGAATTGTTATTAATTAAATATGTAATTGTGGATTAATTCCATAATCACTTATTGTATTAACTAATAGTGTTCATTAATTTGTTAATTACCACAATGAGCCTAATATACATTAATACATTATTAATTACAGCATTAGTAGTGTGTCAATTACTACAATTACTAGATGATGAGTTAATAATGATGTGCAAGTAAAGTCACAACATCACATCATTAATGACCATCACTAGAGTTTATAAAAGCTGTTTATTAAACACTGGTTTCCAAAAACATTGTAGTAATTGACACACTACTAATGCTGTAATTAATAATGTATTAATGCATATTAGTTTACCTGTATTATCTGGAAGTTGAAATATAAGGCTTTGGCTCTTTGTGGTAATTAACAAATTAATTAACACTATTAGTTAATAAAATAAGGTAGTATGGAATTAATACACACTTACATATTCAATTAATAACAATTCATATATTAACTAATATATTAACCAGACAGACTCTTCATTAGTTGCTAATGAGGCAATCATTAATGAATAGATAATCATTAGTAATTAATTCAGTATTATCTGTGCATTAGTTAAGCATGAATTAATGCTTATTAGTGCACCCTTATTGTAAAGTGTTACCAAAATTATATATGTATATATATATATATATATATTTCCTTTTGAGTGATTTATAATCAAAGTATTAATAATAATCAATATTTTTCTACATATTAAAATGATCTGAATGACTTGTCTGTGCCTCTCACTGAGAGTAAGAACATGTTATCAGGATGTTTTTGGGAAGTTTCCTGTTTAGAGTAGAGCTTGACCAATTTCAACCTTGACGAGGCTGGATCCTGTGTTAGTATTCTTTGTTTCAGAAAAGTGGTATTGGAAGTGGACAACTGGCACTGTGGAGATTGACTGACTTGTTTTTCCGGACAAGCTGGCATCTAGAAACACAGTTCTGTGACCTGGAAGGCCTAAAACCAGGGTTCGGGTGTCAGCCTGATAATCAATCTGGATATTGTTACAACCAATTGTTTTGTATTCTCTTGTTTTCTTTTCTCTCTTTTGTTTTTGAAAGTGTTTGTGTCCAGGTACGGTGCTGATTGGCTCCTGCAGGCTAATGACTGACTCATCGGGATTGGTGCATTCGATGGGGCTCGTCCTATTAAATGTATGCCACATTTAGTTACAGGGTATGAAACTGTATATTTGTGTGCTCACTGCTTTTGCAGAATTTTTTCTTCTTGTGTTTGTTATTGTTTGTTATGTTATTGTGCTTGATATTTCCAGAGAAATTTCGTTAGTTCCCGCATTTAGAGAAAGTGAAGTTGATACTTATTTCAGTATTTTTCATTACTTTCATAATTTTCATTAATTCATTTTTAATGTTTCGCTGCTGCTTTGCAATGGCCGAAGAATATTTGGCCTTTACGTTTACAGTGTAAACTCGTGGGCGCCTGAAGTATGTTCGACATTGACTTTAGAACAAAGTCTAGACTACGATGTAGTGAAATCCGCTGTGTTACAAGCTTATGAGCTTGTTCCAGAAGCCTATTGGCAAAAATTTATGTGAAAACCTTCAGCCAAACTTTGGTTGAATTTGTCAGAGAAAAGACTATTCTGTTTGAGAGGTGGTGTGCAGCAAGTAAAATCAGCACATTTGAGCAACTTAATGAGTTAATCCAAGTAGAGGAGTTTAAGAATTGTGTTTCTGAAAAGATAGTAGTTAATTTGAATGAGCAAAAGGTGACATCACTCACCGAAGCTGCCATCTTTGCTGATGAATTTGTGCTTACGCACAAAGTTGTATTTTCCCCTTTAAGTTTTTCTCATTGTATCGCGGAACGTAGTCACAACCCTAAAACTGTGATTGTCCAGAATGATGAGCAGGGTGTTGATTCTCGTGAGTGCTTTTACTGTCGTGAGAAGGGTCATCTGTTTTACTGCTGTGGTGGATAAACTTATGTTACGGTTCCCCTCTCTGCAGTCTAGGGTATTTAAAGGGGAATGTAACAATAATAAAGAAATAAAGAAATAAACGTGAGAAATCTCCTTTTCTTCTATCCCAGCTCTGTCTTTCTCCCAGTTATGTTCAAAAGATTTAAACAACACCTTTGATTCACACCTTGCCACAAAAGGAAACTGAAAGAGTTTACTTAAATAGTTCTTTTCTTTATTAAAGGTTTAACCAATATATTTATAAAACAATCTGAAGATCAGATAGGTAAAGAAATTAGTTTAGTAACCAAATTGTCAGGAGAGGGCCAGGCCAAAATAACAAACAAAACAAGGGCTTCCTAAAGTTTAAAAGTTCCTAAACCTCTCTCCCTGACTAACGAAAACTATAAACAGGAGAAAAAGTTAAGGAGTGGATACTCCAAACAAATTGGCGCCCAACTCCTCGTGAGAAGGGTCATCTGATTGCAGTATGTCCTATATCACAACGTAAGAATCAGAGGAAAGCACAGAATGCACATAAAAGTGTTGCATTTGTGCGTACTCACTCTTCAGAGTCTATGCTTTCGATTGATCCCACTTTTGTACCATTTGTGTGTGATGGTACAGTCTCCTTTTCTGAATTAGACACCGAGCATAAACATGTACGCATTTTGAGAGATACGGGCGCGGCCCAATTGTTTATCTTGGTAGATGTGCTTCCTTTTTCAACAAAGTCCAGCTGTGGCTCAGATGTCCTAGTTCAAGGAATTGAACTTGTGGCAGTCAGGGTTCCCCTTCACACGGTATATTTACTTTCCTCTCTTGTGACTGGGTTAGCTAAAATAGCTGTACAGTCTCAGCTGCCACTGAAAGGCATTTCTCTAATCCTTGGGACTGATTTATTCGGAAGCAAGGTGTCTTGTCTTCCTGAAGTAGTTGATATACTGTACCATGTATGTCAGAAACTAATCCTGTATGGACTCAGAAATTCCCAAACGTATTTCAGTCCTGTGTGCCCAGGCCAAGCGAGCCCAGGCTCGTAAGTTTGAAGAAGAACTTGATCTCTCGGACTCATTCATGTGCTCAGATCTGCCAGATTTGAAAACTGGTTTAGACATGAAGATACAAAATTTGAGCTTTGGACCAGATATTGACTTTCCTTTTGACAGGAAGCACCTAATCAAAGCACAAGAATCTGATGGTACCTTGACTTCTTGTTTTACTGCTGTGGTGGATAAAACAGTGTTACATGATCATGTATTTGATTATTTTCTAGATGACGGAGTACTTATGGGTAGGAGTCAATTCAATTCAATTCAAGTTTATTTGTATAGCGCTTTTCACAATACACATTGTTTCAAAGCAGCTTTACAGAAAATGCATTTTAAAAAATATACATACAAAAATACAGTTAGTTAATCATGAAATTTAGGGCATAACATATCGCCGGCGTTTGGGTCGTCTATTCACAGGCGTCGAGTCGTCTCATCATAGGCGTTGGGGCATCTGAAGTCTCCATGAGAGGCTGGATACATAACTGGAGCTGACGAACTCTATTTGAGTTATCTCGGGACAGGCATCCCGAGATAACAACAAAAAAGGCAGATGGGAAATAATTAGCGTAGCTGCTGTTCATAATATGAATGCATTTGATCTGATTTAACTGTAGTATAAAAGGTATGAGATGCATCATGTGAATGCTTGGCTAAAGAGATGCGTCTTTAATCTAGTTTTAAACTGGGAGAGCGAGTCTGAGACTCGGACAGTATCAGGAAGGCTATTCCAGAGTTTAGGAGCAAGATGTGAAAACGCCCTCCCTCCTTTAGTGGACTTAGATATCCTAGGTACGACCAGGAGCCTCGAATTTAGCGATCTTAAAGAGCGCGATGGATTATATGGCGATAGAAGATCTCTTAAATACACAGGAGCTAAACCATTTAGGGCTTTATAGGTCAGTAACAATACTTTGTAATTGATACGGAACTTAATAGGTAACCAGTGTAGAGATGATAAAATTGGTGTTATATGATCATATTTTCTTGACCTAGTAAGAACTCTAGCGGCTGCATTTTGGACTAACTGTAGCTTGTTTACGGAGGATGCAGGACAACCAGCTAATAGAGCATTACAGTAATCTAGTCTCGAGGTCATGAATGCATGAATTAACTTTTCTGCATCAGAAACTGATAGCATATTACGTAGCTTAGCAATGTTTCTAAGGTGGAAAAAGGCTGTTCTTGTGACATTTGAAATATGATTTTCAAAAGACAAGTTGCGGTCTAGTATAACACCCAGGTCTTTTATTGTAGAGGATAAAGTAACAGGACGTCCATCTAGATTAAGGTTGTATTGTAAGAGGTTTTGTGGGCAGTTTTTTGGACCAATCAGTAATACCTCCGTTTTATCTGAATTTAATAGAAGAAAATTACACGTCATCCAATATTTTATATCTTTAACACACTCTGTCATTTTAGATAATTTAGTGTTATCATCTGGTCTAGATGAAATATATAATTGAGTGTCATCAGCATAACAGTGGAAACTTATTCCATGTTTTCTTATAATATTACCAAGTGGCAGCATATAAATTGAGAATAGCAGGGGGCCTAACACAGATCCCTGCGGCACTCCATAATTTACTGACGTTATCTTTGATTTTTCCCCATTTAAATGTACAAAATGGTAACGGTCTGATAGGTACGATCTAAACCAGCTTAATGCCTGTCCCTGTACACCAGTGTAATTTTGTAGTCGATCTAAGAGTATTTTATGATCTATAGTGTCAAACGCAGCACTAAGATCGAGTAAAACTAGTATTGAGATACAGCCTTGGTCAGAAGCTAAAAGTAAATCATTTGTAATTTTAACCAGCGCAGTTTCTGTGCTATGATAAGGCCTGAATCCAGACTGAAACTTTTCATAGATATCGTTTTCTTGCAAGAAAGAGCACAGTTGAGCGGACACAACTTTTTCTAGTATTTTAGACATAAATGGAAGATTTGAAATGGGTCTGTAATTTGCTAGGTTATTTGGATCTAATTGTGGTTTCTTAATAAGAGGTTTTATAACTGCCAGCTTGAATGTTTTTGGAACATGTCCTAAAGATAGAGACGAGTTAATAATATTGAGAAGAGGCTCTTCCACTACAGGTAACACTTCTTTCAGTAGTTTAGTGGGTATTGGATCTAATAAACATGTTGTTGGTTTAGATGCAGTGATAAGTTTATTTAGCTCTTCCTGTCCTATAGTTGTAAAGCGCTGTAGTTGTTGAGGGGCAATAATTGAGGCTGAATCATAAGACGCTGTCAAAGATTGTACATTTACAATTGTGTTTCTGATGCTTTCTATTTTCTCAGTGAAGAAATTCATGAAATCATTACTATTAAAATGTAACGGAATATTTTGTTCAGGTGATGTCTGTTTATTTGTTAATCTAGCCACGGTGTTAAATAAAAACCTTGGATTGTTTTGGTTATTTTCTATTAGTTTGCGTAGATGCTCAGCCCTGGCTGCTTTTAGAGCCTTTTTATAACGTGACATACTGTCTTTCCACGCGATTCTAAAGACCTCTAAATTAGTTTGTTTCCATTTGCGCTCTAAGTTACGAGTTTCTCTCTTGATAACATGCGTAGCACTGTTGTACCATGGTGCTTTAGTTTTCTCTCTAACCTTTTTTAATCTAATTGGTGCAACAGTTTCTAATGTACTAGAGAAAATGTTGCTCATACTGCTAGTCATTTCCTCTAGTTCCTCTGTTTGTTTAGGTTCACTGAGGAGCGGAGATAGATCAGGTAAGCTATTCAAGAATCTATCTATAGTGGTTGGAAGGATTGTTCTGCCTGGTCGATAACGTGCCGCAACATGACACATTTCAGCCGTACGTAGTATGCAAGTTACCATGTAATGATCAGTGACATCATCACTTTGCGGTATAATATCTATATCGGTTGGATCGGTTCCATATGATATAATTAAATCTAGAGTATGATTAAGACGATGAGTGGGACCACTAACGTTTTGCTTGACCCCAAAGGAGTTTAATAAATCTGTAAACGCAGCTCCTAACGCATCATTTGTGTTATCAACGTGTATGTTGAAATCTCCAACAATTATTGCCTTATCGACATTGACCAATAGATCTGAGAGAAAATCTGCAAACTCTTTTAGGAAATCAGCGTAAGGCCCTGGCGGTCTATATACGGTAGCCAAGGCTAGAGATAATAGGGATTTCTTTCTTACATCTAGGAGCGTAACATTTAATACAAGTACTTCAAACGAATTAAACCTGTGACCTGTTTTCTGAGTAACATTAAGAATATCTCTATAGATTGTTGCAACACCGCCGCCACGACCAATCAGACGGGGCTCATGCTTATAACCGTATCCTGGTGGAGTGGACTCATTAAGACCGAAATAATCATTTGGTTTAAGCCAGGTTTCAGTAAGGCAGAGTACATCGAAGCTATTATCAGTGACCATTTCATTTACAATAACCGCCTTAGGTGTAAGCGATCTAATGTTTAGAAGACCTAGCTTTAGAAATTGTTTTTGTTCACTAATAGCGAGATTTTCTGGTTTAATCACAATTAGATTTTTCTTAGATCCTGCAGTAGATTTATTGTTTGGCCTCACTAAACGAGGAATAGACACAGTTTCTATATAGTGTTCTACACTGGTACTTATATCAATTAATTTGGGACAGCAAAGAATGTGATTTGGACTTTGACTTACTAGTCATATGGTGTGTAACGTCTTGGAGATGTTGTCCGACAGAACAGCCGCTCCGATTCTGCTGGGGTGCAGGCCATCAGCACGGTAGAGCCTAGGTCGCTCCCAAAACAGATTCCAATTATTTACAAAGAGCAGTCTCTGTTCATTACACCATGACATCAACCATTCATTTAGTGCAAACAATCTACTGAACCTTTCTTGTCCTTGTCGGTACGTGGGAAGCGGTCCAGACACGACGATCTTTGCTTCAGGCGATGTTCTGCGTACCGTCTCGATCAGGCTCCTGTAGTCCCTCTTCAGAACCTCCGTCTGCCGCAGCCTGATGTCGTTCACCCCCGCGTGCAGCACGACAGCTCCGACGCGCTCGTCACCGTTCAGGATCTCGGGGACCTGCGCAGCGACATCGAGAACACGAGCACCAGGAAAGCAGTGAGTGCGCACCATACCTTTACCTGAGGTAGCGCGGACATGCCGGACCATGGAAGTGCCGATGATCACAGCGTCGTCGCGTTCCGTCTCGCGAAGAGGGGAGAAGCGGTTCCGGGTGGAGATCTCGAAGACCGGGAGGGGCGGAGAGGTCCTTGCTCTGGTCCTGGCTCGTGTCTTCCGCTGTGGCATCATCCAGGGTCCATGGTGCTGTGTCGGTGTCGGGGTAAACGAAACCAGGGGTGCTCGGGTCCTGTGCAGAGAAATACACGGAGTAGAGGAGGCCGGAGTCGAAAAATTACTAACCACTGACTTGTGAGCATCGGCGCGTGATGCTTCAAGCGCTGATCGTCGGTCTCGCAGCTCGGCCTGCCTCCCCAGCAGATCACGGATCTGCTTCTCCACGGACTCCAGCTCCAACTGCACCGAATGCAGCTCAAACGTGTCCTCACCTGCACTCAGAGGTAGACACACATCCGATGTATTCGCCATTTTGACAGATGAACAATAAATTAGCAGTGATGCTACCAATATCACTACTAATTTAGGACTGAAATCGTGGATAGAACCCGTATCCTTCCAGTGATTCGAGTGTAAATAAGACGGTCGATAGGCGAGACCACGCGTGCAAATGCTAGCAAAAGAGATAGTAACGGAAGTTCGGAAAGTTGGATATAACCAGCGATATCAAAGCAATCCGATTGTTTTTTATAGAGAGTAACGTTAGTATCGGAGATATGTTCACACGCTCACAAACTAACAGTTAAGCGATTCGAAACACAAACTCCAACACAACCAAAGCGGTTCGAACACAGACACAAACTTCAAACACAAACAAGCGATTCGAAGCACAAGCACAAACACAAACTTCAAACACAAACAAGCGATTCGAAGCACAAGCACAAACACAAACTTCAACACAAACAGAGCGATTTCAGTGATTCGAGTGTAAATAAGACGGTCGATAAGCGAGGCCACGCGTGCAATGCTAGCGGGCTATCGTTAGAGATAGTAACGGAAGTTCGGAAAGTTGGATATAACTAGCGATATCAAAGCAATCCAATTGTTTTTTATAGAGAGTAGTATCGGAGATATGTTCACACGCTCACAAACTAACGTTAACAGTTAAGCGATTCGAAACACAAACACAACAAGCGATTCGAACACAAACTCCAAACACAGCCAAAGCGGTTCGACCACAGACACAAACTTCAAACACAACAAGCGATTCGAAGCACAAGCACAAACACAAACTTCAAACACAACAAGCGATTCGAAGCACAAGCACAAACACAAACTTCAACACAAACAGAGCGATTTCAGTGATTCGAGTGTAAATAAGACGGTCGATAGGC
>JARPMJ010009574.1:0-25657 GCA_033366665.1 Phoxinus dragarum
AGCCTCCTGCACCGCTGGTCCCGTCCAGCCCAGAGCCTCCTGCACCGCTGGTCCCGTCCAGCCCAGAGCCTCCTGCACCGCTGGTCCCCGTCCAGCCCAGAGCCTCCTGCACCGCTGGTCCCCGTCCAGCCCAGAGCCTCCTGCACCGCTGGTCCCGTCCAGCCCAGAGCCTCCTGCACCGCTGGTCCCGTCCAGCCCAGAGCCTCCTGCACCGCTGGTCCCGTCCAGCCCAGAGCCTTCGCCGCTGGTCCCGTCCAGCCCAGAGCCTTCGCCGTGGTCCCGTCCAGCCCAGAGCCTTCGCCGCTGGTCCCGTCCAGCCCAGAGCCTTCGCCGCTGGTCCCGTCCAGCCCAGAGCTTCCTGCACCGCTGGTCCCGTCCAGCCCAGAGCTTCCTGCACCGCTGGTCCCGTCCAGCCCAGAGCTTCCTGCACCGCTGGTCCCGTCCAGCCCAGAGCTTCCTGCACCGCTGGTCCCGTCCAGCCCAGAGCTTCCTGCACCGCTGGTCCCGTCCAGCCCAGAGCTTCCTGCACCGCTGGTCCCGTCCAGCCCAGAGCTTCCTGCACCGCTGGTCCCGTCCAGTCCAGAGCCTTCGCCGCTGGTCCCGTCCAGCCCAGAGCCTTCGCCGCTGGTCCCGTCCAGCCCAGAGCCTTCGCCGCTGGTCCCGTCCAGCCCAGAGCCTTCGCCGCTGGTCCCGTCCAGCCCAGAGCCTTCGCCGCTGGTCCCGTCCAGCCAGAGCCTTCGCCGCTGGTCCCGTCCAGCCCAGAGCCTTCGCCGCTGGTCCCGTCCAGCCCAGAGCCTTCGCCGCTGGTCCCGTCCAGCCCAGAGCCTTCGCCGCTGGTCCCGTCCAGCCCAGAGCCTTCGCCGCTGGTCCCGTCCAGCCCAGAGCCTTCGCCGCTGGTCCCGTCCAGCCCAGAGCCTTCGCCGCTGGTCCCGTCCAGCCCAGAGCCTTCGCCGCTGGTCCCGTCCAGCCCAGAGCCACCTTCGCCGCTGGTCCCATCCAGCCCAGGACCGCCTTCGCCGCTGGTCCCATCCAGCCCAGGACCGCCTTCGCCGCTGGCCCCGGTCAGCTCAGAGCCCTCTTCGCCGCTGGTCCCGTCCAGTCCAGACCCGTCTTTGCCGCTGGTCCTTTCCAGTGCTGACCTCCCCAAGAAAATTTTGGGGGGGGGCAATAAGTCCTCTGAGGGGATCGTGGAGGCCCTTCCGACACGGTTCCCATGGCCGCCCGAAGGGTCCACACCGCCATGGCCGCCCGAAGGGTCCACACCGCCATGGCCGCCTGAAGGGTCCACACCGCCATGGCCGCCCGAAGGGTCCACACCGCCATGGCCGCCCGAAGGGTCCACACCGCCATGGCCGCCTGCACGTCCTGCTCCGCCCTGGCCGCCTGCACGTCCTGCTCCGCCCTGGCCGCCTGCACGTCCTGCTCCGCCCTGGCCGCCTGCACGTCCTGCTCCGCCCTGGCCGCCTGCACGTCCTGCTCCGCCCTGGCCGCCTGCACGTCCTGCTCCGCCCTGGCCGCCTGCACGTCCTGCTCCGCCCTGGCCGCCTGCACGTCCTGCTCCGCCCTGGCCGCCTGCACGTCCTGCTCCGCCCTGGCCGCCTGCACGTCCTGCTCCGCCCTGGCCGCCTGCACGTCCTGCTCCGCCCTGGCCGCCTGCACGTCCTGCTCCGCCCTGGCCGCCTGCACGTCCTGCTCCGCCCTGGCCGCCTGCACGTCCTGCTCCGCCCTGGCCGCCTGCACGTCCTGCTCCGCCCTGGAGGCTTCCTGCTCCAGATCGGCCACCCCCGTCATCAGCCTCCAGGGCGCCCACCCCCCCCACCCCTTTGTTGTTCTACGGCGCGAGGTCGCGCCTTGCTGAAGGGGGGCGTTATGTCACAGTCTTCGTCTCCACGTGTCTGCCTTGTCTGCACTACACTTCCCAGAATCCCTTGTGTCTCCACACCTGAACTCACTCCCTCAATTATCCACCCGTTCATCATCCTCATCATCTGTGTTACCTGTCTTCACCTGTGTTTCCTTGTCTGTTTCCCCGCCACCAATCTGTTACCATGGACACTGATCACTTCCTCACAGCTGCCTGTCATTTGTGTTCATCATCACTGTGTATTTGAGTTCCTGTCTGTGATCTGTTCAGTGTCCGGTATTGTTTGTGTTTCACATGCTGTCTAACCTGTTCCTTTGTATCCTGACTTTACTTTATTAAAGAAAGGATTAATTCCACGTTCGTCTCCATCATCCTTCCTACCAGCCGTGACACTCGCAAGCAATCGGGGGGACATGAAGGCATAAAGTCCGATAAAGTCAAGGCAGAAGCCCATAGGGAGTCATAAAGTTGCTCCTGTTGCTCATGGACCGCTAATACTCACGCTCTCCGTCTCTGCGAGATTCGGAAGGGAATGATTCAGATTTCTCTCGGCACAGCTACTAGAAGACCTACAGCTGTCAGACAGGTTGCTCACGTCACATCTACGTCGTCAAGCTCAGTTTGAGGCTGCGCAGTACGGTCAGCCTTCAGGAAGTGAGTGCTTCTAATTGACTTCACTTTTCTCCGTTGGTCGCTGTGTCCCGTTTATATACTGTCTATGGATTATACATCTTTTCATTTTATATAAGGTAAAGTAGTTTCAGGGAAATACAAGTAATGAGTTTTAAATATTCTTTTGAAGATACATTTGTCTCAAGATTATTGATTTTTAAGATTATTGATTATTAAGTTATATTGGTCACCTGACTGATTGAATAAGTCTGTAACAAAAACTAAACCTTTGTTAAACCAGTCACTTTAAAAGTAGTCTTGTTTTTAATAATATATATTTATTATTCCTAATAACACAGGAATGGGGAGAAAAATTGTGTTTGTAGACCAATTTCCACGCATCCAAAACTTTTTTGTGAAAATTAGACAAATTTATTAAGTTTAGTGCATTTAAAATCACAGGCAAGTAAAAAATTCAAGACCACCATATTTTTTAAAGATTAGATTGGGAATAAAGAACCATGGAAATTATTCTCACAAAGCCTATATTATTAATAGTGTCAAAAATCATTTAATCCTTTTTCTGATTCATTTGTAATGATGGGTTTCCTTTTAATATAATCTTCCTTGCCTCTCCAGATAAATTTAAATAAAATGTTGTCAACCCCCGGCACACATTTTTGAATCTACATAAAGAGATAATGTAGGATATACGAAGAAGGGCACTTCAACATGTTAAACATAACAAGTGTAATATATATATTGCAAAATAATTTTAAAATAACATTATTTAGTTGAACTATTCAACTGGTAATCATGTTAGTACCTACCTATTAATAATAAAAAAATTAAAATTGTATTTCGTTCGTTTAGTGTGTGCGGGTCTAGACAAATGGATGTCGTACTTTTTTTTAAACGCATGTGACTTGAGGCTGAGCTCTAATTGGCTTGTTTCAGATTGACCTTGTGGCAGAGCCTCCCACTTTTGATTTAAGCGAATCAAAATTGTTTTAGAATATTTTGGCCTTGTTTGATTGGACTATTCTCGACTTCCAAGGCAAAGCCACGCCCAATATCTATTTCATGATGAATTTAAATTCGCTTTTATCATTACAAAAAATAATTTCTCAAGGCGTTCAAACGAAAAAAAAAAAAAAAAAAAAAAACTATGATGCAGTTTGGACGGATTTGGACAGAGTTGGCTAGCCGGATGCGATGTAAGTCATGCCTTTTATTGTTTTACCTGTTTGCTGTTTAAAAGTCCTGTCACGGAAGCGTTGTGGGCCGGACACAGAAGGTAAATGAAACAATTCAGTTTAACTTGAGGAGAAATATGAGTTTTTAAGTGTCTCTTTATCATGGAAGTATTAATATATGTAACGTTACTATATAAAAGAAGACAAATTGTATAGTGCCTCTTCTTAAATTGGACATACATTGAGTCAATTCTGCAACTTGACAAATATGTTGTCAATATCATTAAAATATAAAAAATCATGGTCTGTAAGTTTTTGCAAACTCATTATTGGGCTTTATTCAATTTCTGATACTGTTTTTCTGAACGATTACTGAATTTTTGATTTCTGAACTATTTTTTCATGCTTATTTTATTACTGATAAATAATATACCCACAGTAAAGTCATATTCACTGAATCGCGGTACCTTAAGGTTAGTAATAATTTAATAATTATTTCATGCTTTAACAGTTGAATTTTCAACTTCCATTTTTTAGCTAAGCAGTAATTATACATTTGTATATTGTTAAATGGTTATTTAAAAATAAAATTGTGATAAATGGTTATTTAACACACAAACATTCATCGATGTGCGCTCACGTACGCGACTTCAGGTGCGCGTACATGAGTGATTAGAATTTAAGTTGCTATGGCGACTAGGGTGACCACCTGGCTATTGCTCTGTTGCAGGTCAGCAGACCTGATTTTGCGGGACAATGCGGGACACGAGGGAGAGAACTTACTATTATTATACTAGGTGAATAAATATTGATTTTATATTAGATGTCTTTTTGCA
Organism: Phoxinus dragarum; assembly: GCA_033366665.1. Classification (NCBI taxonomy): domain Eukaryota; kingdom Metazoa; phylum Chordata; class Actinopteri; order Cypriniformes; family Leuciscidae; genus Phoxinus; species Phoxinus dragarum. Next base: position 4,509 of record JARPMJ010009574.1, read on the forward strand.
GTGATGTTAACATGCTTTAAATTGCTAATAGGCTTTATAAAAATGTTAATGACGGCGCTGACCGGCGCTGTGAACGTCACTATTAATATAAAACTCATTTTAACAGCACGGGTTTATTCAATCTAAATAATTAAAATAATAATCCAATCGCTAAAAAGCACATTTCCAAATAAGCACTGTTACGATCTTTTAAAGTCTATGAGAGGATTCGCAACAACACTTATTTTGATATTAGGCTACTGCTGGTGGCTGAATAAAGTGGAAAGAACACATGACAGACTCAACTTAGAGACAACCTGGATTTTTATTAACACAAAGCCGAAGCCACTAGATCCAGTTCTCAATAATGATGAAGTGCACTATGTACAATGTTTAAAGTATAAATGATCAAATAACTTAATAAAAAGGAAGAGAACCAAAAAGTGTCGCCAAAGAAAAGAACAGAATATAACAAAACAATCCTTATAAGCCTAAACTTAGCCAAAGAAAAGGGTGAAAAGAAAACCGAATTCTTCGGTGCATTCGGCACCTAAATAAACTAACTACAAAAACAAAACATACACAGAGTGGCGCTCACTCCTAATGTATCTAACAAATATTACTACACGGGCATTATGTAGCCTACACCGCGGCATAACTGACCTGTCGTTCTCTTTCCCAAAGTAGCCGTGTTTTATTTTTGTGTGTGTGTTTTTTCCACCCCCCTTCTTCTCAGTGTTTATTTTCCCGCTCTGGGCTGGCTAGAACCAATAATAACGGCTGCGCTGTGCATGTTCAGTGTTTTCTTATTAACCAATTTTTTTTTTTGTAGAATTGTAATTTAAAGGACGATTAAATAAAATGCAGACACAATTTGTAATATCTTTTTGTAACTCCTAGCTAGCTGTTTAGGCTTAACACTTAGGAAAACAAAAAATATAATAAAGAGAAGACACACCACGAGTTGATCACTGTCAATGTCGTTCTTGTTCTGCCTTTACTTGTCATAACCAAGATACATGTACAGGGCTCCACCTAGTGGTAAGTAACAGCATACATCAGCATACATCACATCTTCCTTTTTTTTTTTTTTTTTTTTTTTTTAAACACACAACTATAAACTTGAACTCTTAGTTGTAATTAGAAAGTCAGTAAATCAAAAAAAAAAAAATTTTCTCTTGAGATCTCTGAACAGATCTCAACCTCTCTTTACTTTAGTTAACTACTTGTGTACTTTAGCAAGAATAACGCTTTGGAGGTCTAACCACTCTACCAGAACGCGTCACCTTCACTGTTTCTTCAGCAACACCATCAGGCATCGAAGACATCATTGCAGGTGTTGGTGCAGACAGCAATGCCTGTTTTGTATCAACCACATCAGGAACACAGTCATTTATAACTGGATCGAATGAGTCCTGAATGTGTGAGTTCTGGAAACTCAACTCTTTTGTCTTGAGCAGGTGTTTTCGATTTCTTCTGTAGATTTCTCCACCCTGTGTTTGAACCAGGTATGACCTTGGCTTGTCAAGACTTTTCACCACTACAGCTGGCTGCCAACAATTCTCAGCTCTCAGCCTCACGTTTTCTCCTTCACTCAGAGTAGGCAGGTTTCTAGCCCCACGATCATAGTAGAACTTTTGCTTCAGCTGCCTGTCTCTTAGTCTTTGCTGAACACCTTTGTGCAGCTGCGGCTGTAGCAGTTTACTCGCCGTTGGTAGTCTGGTTTTCAATCTACGGCCCATAAGAAGCTGTGCAGGAGATAACTTCACTCCACCTAGTGGCGTATTTCTGTACTCAAGAAGAGCAATGTACGGATCTCCTTGACTTTCTTGCACCTTCTTGAGTAGGTTTTTGATGGTTTGTACAGCTCTTTCACTTTGACCATTAGACTGAGGATATCTTGGACTTGAAGTCGAGTGTTTGAACTCCCAGTTATCTCTGAAGTTGCTGAATTGAGCACTGACAAACTGTGGTCCGTTATCTGAAACGACTTCATCTGGAATACCGTGTCTTGCAAATATTGACTTCAGTGCTGTTATTACATGCTGGCTTTTTGTCTGTGTCAACTTTTGAATTTCAGGAAATTTTGAGAAGTAATCCACACATACCAAGTAATCTGCTTTGTTGAAGTGAAAGAGGTCAACTCCTACCTTTGCCCACGCCCTGTCTGGTAATTCATGACTGACAAGAGGTTCTTTGGTATTGTTCCTTTTGAAAGTGTTGCACACAGCACACTTTGACACCACACCTTCAATCTGTTTTCCCATGCCGTGCCAAAACAATACATCTCTTGCTCTCTCTTTACACTTAACAACTCCCAAATGAGCTTCATGAATCCTCTCCAGCATTTCTGCTTGAAGACTTTGTGGAACCACGAGTCTTGTGTTTTTGAACAGCAGTCCTTCTGAAATGGTCAACTCTTCTCTGAATGTCCAATACTTTTTCACTGCATTTGGCACATGTCTGATTTGTTTAGGCCATCCTGTCTTGACTACTGCCATCACACTCTGCAGTTCTCCATCTGCTTCTGTAGCTTTCTTGATTGCTTCAAGTTTTTCTTCTGAAATCGGTATACATTCTGACAACTGATGAACTTCCAAGTCTCTGTCCAGTAATTGTTCTGCTGCTTCTTCCAGGTAGGCTCTGCTAAGCGTATCTGCGATTTTCAACTCCTTTCCTGGTTTGTAGGTTACCTGCAGATCATACGGTTGAAGTTTCAATAACATCCTCTGCAGTCGGGTTGGTGCTTTTTCTAGAGGCTTTTTGAACACTGTCTCCAGTGGCTTGTGATCTGACTGCACTCTTACTGGTTTACCATAGAGGTATTGACTGAATTTTTCACAGCCGTACACAATGGCTAAAAGCTCTTTTTCAATTTGAGCATACCTTTTCTGGCAGTCAGTCAGTGATCTTGAACCATATGCCACAGGATGTCCTTCCTGCAAAATGACAGCACCTAAACCCTCTGAACTTGCATCCACAGAAAGAGTCACGTCCTTGTTGACATCAAAGAATTTGAGAACTGGGGCGTTGCTCAGTTGTGACTTCAGCATCTCAAAACTCTTTTGCTGTGAAGTTTCCCAGTGCCATGCTACACCATTTTCCAGGAGTTTCCTCAGCGGCGCACTAATCTCAGACAGGTTTGGAACAAATTTTGCGAGATATTGAACCATGCCAAGAAACCTCATCAAGGCAGCTTTGTCTTGTGGCTTAGGCATCTCCACTATTGCTTTGATTTTGTCTTGGTCTGGCTTCAAACCTTCTCCACTCAGTACATGCCCTATGTACTTTATTTCAGACATTCTGATCTTGCATTTTTCCCGATTTAGTTTCAGATTTATACTCCTGATTCTCTCTAAAAGCCGCCTGAGCCTTTCATCGTGTTGTTCCGCATTTTCTCCCCAAACGAGTATGTCATCCATGATATTCACGACTCCCTCCAGGTCTTCGAGCCTTTGTGCTATGCACTTCTGGAAAACTTCTGGGGCTGATGATACACCGAAAGGTAGCCTCTTGAAACAGTATCTGCCAAAAGGTGTATTAAATGTACAAAGCTTGGAACTTTCTTCATCCAGTTGAATTTGCCAAAAGCCATGGTTTGCATCCAACACAGAAAAAACTTTTGCATTTGGCATTTCACTCACCACTTCTTCAACTGTCTTGAGTGGAAAGTGTTCTCTTTTTATAGCTTTGTTCAAATCTTTGGGATCAATGCAGATTCGAAGCTTGTTCGGCTTCACAACCGTCACCATACTATTGACCCAATCTGTTGGTTCTGTCTGTTTGTCGATCACTCCAAGACTTTCCATTCTGCTTAGTTCAGTTTTTATTTTGTCTTTTAGTGTGATCGGCACTTTTCTGGGTGGATGTATCACCGGAGACACTGTCGTATCAATCTTGATATGATGCACTCCAGGTATGCACCCCAACCCGTTGAACACATCATCAAATTCTTTCAGAATGTCAGTGTTTTCTTCACAGTCCACCTTGTAAATCCTTTTAACTAGTCCTAACTCTGTGCATGCTGACCTTCCCAGGATAGCAGGTGAGTCTTTCTCTATAATCTGGAACTCAATTTCAGCTTCATTCTCTTTGAACTGGCAGATGAGCTTTACTTTGCCCTTTGGCTCCATCTTGTGGCCTGAGTACGCTACTAACACACAGTTAGACTTGCTCATTGACATGGATTTTCCTGCAACTGCTCTGAAGTCTTTATATGAAATCACGTTGCACTCCGCTCCAGTATCAAGTTTAAAAGAAAGCGCTCTTTTGTTTACTTTAAGTGTTTCTGTCCACTTGTCTTTTTCCCCAACTGTTACATCAGTTGCTTTGTTAACTTGTGTCTCCGTGTTCTTTCCAGTCTGCTGCTCTTCAAGGGCACCCACGAACAGTTCTGTGTGATCCTCTTGTTCAATCTCATGAACTTTTCTCATTGTGAACCGTGTTTTGTCGTTTTTAGTCGAACCCTGTATTTGCGTTTTGCACATCCTTCCGAAGTGATTTTTTCGACGACACACTTTACATATTTGTCCATATGCAGGACACTTCCTCGGTTCATGCCTGTAACCGCATCTGGTACATTCCTCTTCTTTCTTTGACCAGGCGTTCGGAGCAGAACTATTCCCAGGTGACTTCTTAGTTAGCTTTAGCTTGCTAATTTTGTTCACTGTCACTTCAGTTTCCTCGTGGAGTGCTTTGATTTGGCTTTTTGTGACTTCACTCGCTCTGCAGATATCCACAGCTTTGTTCAGATCCAGATCTGGTTCCCTTAAGAGTCGAGCTCTAATTTGATCGTTGTTAACGCCACACACTATGCGGTCTCTGATCAGTGAATCAGTAAGCTGTGCAAATTCACATTCTTTGGCTTTGTTTTTTAACTCAGTCACATAAGCATCAATCAATTCAGTTGGTCCCTGAGCTCGAGTGAAAAACATGTGTCTAAGATATGTTAAGTTTTTCCTTGGTTCACAGTAACGCCTGAATTGCTCTTTCAGTGCATCATAATCATCTGCTTCCTCCTCTTCAAAATCCATGGTATTAAATACCTTTATCGCTTCATCTCCGGCAACATGAAGAAAAGTAGCACATTTTATCTTGCCTGATTTCTCAGATGTTCCACTTGCAACGAGATACAATTCAAACTTCTGTATCCAGGTTCGCCAGTTTTCTGCAGCATTTCCTTCAAAACTCAGTTCGTTTGGAGGTTTTAACTGATCCATTGTGAACTTCTGACACCATGTAATATCTTTTTGTAACTCCTAGCTAGCTGTTTAGGCTTAACACTTAGGAAAACAAAAAATATAATAAAGAGAAGACACACCACGAGTTGATCACTGTCAATGTCGTTCTTGTTCTGCCTTTACTTGTCATAACCAAGATACATGTACAGGGCTCCACCTAGTGGTAAGTAACAGCATACATCAGCATACATCACACAATTAAAATGCGGGACACTGCTTATGACTTGCGGGACGCGGGACAAAGCTTCAAATTTTGGCGACGCTTGTTATGATATGATGCATATGAGCGATTCGAATTTTAGTTGCTATGGCAAAGCGAATATCAACACGCTAGATCGCTTTCTGGTGGTTGAGAGACGAGGCGAATTCAGAGACTTTTGCTGAATATTTTCTGTGCTGATCTTGTGATTTTGAAACTGTTCGGAGGACTTTTATTCTAGAAGGAGACCGGATGATATCCTTTTCATAGTTTTATTTATAGTTTTATCATATTATTTTCTGAGAACACTAATATTTGATTGTTCTTTTCTTATTTTAGAGGGGGTTTGGAGTTTTATTTTATTATTAATTTATTTTTGGGGAGGGGTATTTCTGAGGAGAATTATATTTTATTGTATTGTATTTTGTATTGCATTTGTATTGTTTTTATTGCAGTTTGAAGGAGGATGCCAGGCCCGACCCAGAGCCAGGAGCTTATTCCTGGATATTTAACACCTCTGTCTTGTGAGTTTGTTTCTGTGTCCACAGGTCCGGCTCACGGGAAGAGAGAGTTGCAGAGCCCAGATGATGGACGTCCGTCCACTTCATCCAAACGCTCTCGCAGAGGTCAGAATAGGCTTTTATTAAAGTTAATAAATGATTTGTCATTGAAAATAGAAAGTTGAAAAAAATAAAGTAACATTTTGGTGTGACCACTGACATTGATTATTAATATTATTAAAAATGTCTGGAATATTCCAGCCGCTTCCCCATATTCTCCACCGGGCATCATGTCCTCTCCATCTTTGTCCCGCTCTATGGGGAATGTGGAGAGGTGGCTATGCGGGTTGTCGAGCTTTAGCAGCAGAGGAACGTACATCATCGAGAAGAGGAGCAGTAACAACAGATCTGAGAGCCAACATGAACAGGGCAGTGGCGGAAACAGGAGTTTGTCCAGATCCAACAGCTTTGAGTTGATGTGTCCTCCACTGCCTGGTCAAGTTCCCGTCGAGCCAATGAAGACTTCCAATGTCCCGACTGCTCAGGATGCCATAGAGGATTCACCTGTGAACAAGAGCTCGACAGGTGAGACTGAAATAAGGCAGAATGGTGACTGCTTAACATTTCTGACAAATTTCTGACAGCTTCTCTGACCGCATACGATCCCGATTGAGTTGTGTTTTACAACATATTGCGCTTGAATGGTCAAATACACACAAAATTATGTCAAAATGGCTGTTGTGGGCAGTGTTCATGTAAACCGTTATGTCTAAATAAGACATTGCTGTATTTATGAAAATCAATGTTTATTTAATAAATATATTATATTTCATAAAAAAGAAATGTGAAATATATTTTAAGACATGGCTCATATGACCTTTACCATTGACAGAACTGTGCCAAATGAGGCCTGGGAATGTATGCTCTCTTTTTCATAAAAGATTAAATAAAATAACAAAAAAATAATTATGATTATTACTTATATTATATTACTTATGTTAAATGTGAGGTCAGAGATGTTTCTAATTTTTGTGTATGCTTAAATTCCCCCCCCCTTTGTTTCAGAAAATCCTACAAAACGTAAGAAGATGGGAAGAATTTGTTCTTTCTTCAGGAACGTGTGGAGTTTGAAGAGTTGGTTCGGCAGCTGTTGTGACAGTAAAGCTGTGGATGTTGTGGAGCCGTTCGTTCCTCCACTAGATCTGGACTCAGAGCCTGATTCTGATCCAGATTACTCCGGTGTCGAGCCAAATCATGGTAAATCTGCAGTCATTATTTCTCAAACATCGTTTTAAACAGTTTTATCATCTTGGTTTCCACTAAAGATATCTTGAGGCTTGTTTTCAGAGAATATTAATATGATTTTTTCCACCGGCACAAAACAAAGTATCTAGCGGGCTCATATATTTCTCATATTTTCCTGTTTGTTTTTCAGACTCCTTTGAGTCTCTCTATAAGGCGGGAGAGATGATTGGATCCGGAGGATTCGGAAGAGTGTTCGAGGGAACACGCAAATTTGATGGCAAAAAGGTAAAGCAATTTTGCTGAATTGAACAAACATTTTGCTCTTGCATGCATCAAAACTGATTTAATACACATAATACTCAGATGCTCAAATCGTTAATATTATGTGCAAGGTCAGGCGTTTGAATGCTGTTACTGTTATTGAACATTGTTTTTTTGTTTTTGCAGGTTGCCATCAAGCGGATGCGCAAGACTTGCAACGATCTTTATCTTGCTATTGTAAGTTGGCCAAAAGCTGAATGTGTGTTTAGTTGTTTAAGTGCTGATTACTGTAGTTAATACACCTGTAGGAAGCATTAGGTGTAAATGTAATAGACAAATAAGCCTGGAAAGGCTCTGTTGATCGTATCTACCAAAATCAAAGAATAACCCATTTAAAAATGATGTTTTCTTCTGATTTTTACCCAGCTAACCTTCTGTCTTCTTTTCTTTTCTCCAGCCTGGACATCCCGAACCTCTCATTACAGAAGTGGCGCTGCTGCTAATGATGAGGCAAGAACCCATAAGCCCCTACGCCATACAACTACACGACTGGTTTGAACACCCTCATAAATTCACCCTGGTGATGGAGTATCCCGAACCCTGCGAGAGCTTGCTGGACTTCATCATTCGTAATCCTCAAATGGACGAAACAACAGCACGGGTCATCATGCGACAGGCTGTGCTGGCAGTGCAACACTGCATTGAGCATGACGTTTTTCACAATGATGTTCATGCGCACAATTTCCTGTTGAAGAAAGACACGTTAGAGCTCAAGCTGATAGACTTTGGCTCTGGTCAGCTGCTCAGTAGTGATGGATACGACAGCTACATATACATTGGTGAGTATTTTGGGAGTTTGGAGACCTGGATGTAGTGACTTGCTGATTATTTATCACTTTGAAAAAAATGCTCAACACTGCACAAATGTCTTGCTTACAGGATTACTGGATTACTGCCCACCTGAAGTCTTCACAGAACCTCGATTTCACGCCGTCCCATCAAATGTCTGGTCTCTAGGAGTGTTGCTGTACGAGATGGTGAACGCAGTTCCTCCTTTTCACAATCCAACGGAAATCAAAGAAGCCAAACTTACATTTCAGAACTCCAACTTATCCAAAGGTGAGTGAATAATATTGATAACATTGATAAACACACACATAAAGCAAAGGCTCTGTACAGAAACAGTTAAAGGTGAAGTATGTACGATTACTATTAGGATGCCATTTGTGGGTTTATCTCCCCCAAAAGTGTAAACATTGAGCCTCCCAGACATCTAAACATTGAAAGCGTCAATCTTTTTCCAGCTCAACCTATAGTGTTTGGGGGCGTGGCTACTGTAGCAGGCGGAGCCTGAGGGTGTTTAGCCACAGTGGGATCATGGGAAAAATTAATTGTATTTATACCTTCAAAGATTAAACGGGTCAAAGCAAACGGGGCATTGTGATGCAACGTGCAACAAAGCATACTTTAATACCATACAGCATCATCATGCAAATGAAAGCCAAATGCAACACAGCTAAAAGTATTCCTAATATGTTGGACCTGAAACAATCCTTCACAAGAACCAGTAAGAGCTGCGTTGTGATGTTTGAGCTGGGGGAGGCGCGACACGCGACAAGGACGTTTGTACGGTTGTCTGAAAATATGCTTTATTTTTTGTAATTCCACAAGTTGCCATTAGTGCAGCAGAAAATACATACTTCACCTTTTAAGGAAAGATAAAGAACACTTTTCCTGATATTAATCATGTTTAATCATAAATGCCTACATTAGTGTCACATGGTCATGACTAACCAGCTCTCTCCTTAATAAAATGTGTACAGAATGCAGTGATCTGATTAGCCAGTGCCTAACCCTGGATCCAACTAAACGCCCGACGTTAGAGCAGATCTTACAACATAAATGGATTAGAAATGATCGACTGTAGAATGGAGACATTCAGGAGATTCACTCGATCAATGATTTCAGGTGTGAGGAAGTGTAACAGACAGAGTAGGAGACAACATTTGTGATGTCATTTATCTTCAATTCTTAAATTTTTTTTTGTAGTGAGATTTCCACATTTGTGTAGTGAACTAAGTTTATTTTGACATTCTTGTTAAGTCAAGTCACGTCACGTCACCTTCATTTATATAGCGCTTTATACAATACAGATTGTTTCAAAGCAGCTTTACGGTAATAAACAGAAAATTAACAGAATCAATTAGTAAAACAGAATTTAATTCTGCTGTAAAGAAGCTCTAAAAGAGACATTCATGTTCACATGTTCATATAACCTTTGTATTGGATTTGAAATAACATATTGGGCTTGCTGAAGTCCAGTCCAAAGACTGGGATGTGATAGACTGTCAGCGTGAAGAATTCTTTTGCTTTTCTTCCCAGGGTTGGACACACACCATCCAGTCTACAAAAAACACGCTGGATTAAATGCAGGATTGGATGGATATCATCCTGACAGGAACTCAAACCACCACTCACGTGAGCCGCTTCACCAGAGAGATCAGAGCCTGTCCACGTCTGAGCAAGAACATGAGAGACTGAAGACTGGAAAGAAGTCCTCAAGTCATCACAGCCACATTTGCTTTGTCAAGTCAAGTCACCTTTATTAATAAAAGTCGCTTTATATAATTCAGATTGTTTCGAAACAGCTTCACAGTGATAAACAGGATCATAATGATCAATGGTACGAACAGAATTCAATAGGCTAAAGCCTTTTTTATGCTTCTGCGTCAACTCCACGCCGTAGCTACGCCGTTACTCCTACGGCGTCGTGGCCGTTTTATGGTTCTGCGTCGGGTTGTGTTGCATCGCGGTGCATTTCACCGCGAGAACGCTAGGGGGGCGGTATCACAGCCCTATGGTCTGCGTCGCCTCGACGCGTAGTTACAATTTTTTGGAGGTGCACATCGAGCTACGGCGGAGGGGGCGGAGAAGGGTTCGCGTCGACGCAGAAGGGTCTGCGGGGGTACGCCGTCGATTCAACGCAGAAGCATAAAAAGGCCTTAAATGGCCAACGGCTGTTGTGATGTACTTCCGCTGAAATGTCAGCCACCACGAATATTTCCGGTTAGCCTAAGCGTCCACTTGTTTTGCTTCTAGTTGACATGAAGTCATCAAAGTTTAAATACCAGAGTGTCTAGTACTGCTGCCGTACACTGCTGTGTGCCACAGTGCCAGGCATCCGGAAAGTACAATTCTGTACTTAGTTTTTTAACTTTTCCTGCTGATGAGGAGCTGAGGCGTAAGTGGATCGTCAATATACGCAGGGACAAATTCACCGTGACGCACCCGGGTGTGTAGTCGGCACTTCAGAATGGAAGACATCTGTGAACCAGCATCAGGAACAGGTCGTCGGCTGTAATAAGAAACAAATGAGAAATTATATTATATTCATATTTTATGCTATGTCCTCTGTAGAGAACCCCAGGTTGTTTTAAAAATAAAATAATATGAAATTACATGTATAGGTAAAAACAATGGTATTTTTTTATTCACCAATCATTTTCTAGGTTTCAGGATTTTGTTTAACCAAACTTTGTTTAAAGATAATTCTCAACTATGTTATGAAAGACGTAATGGAATTGATTGATATACAATTTTCCATTGCAACATGTGATGAATAAATTGTAATAATGGGAGTAATAATTGGCAACATTTTCATAATAATATCAAATAATTATTAGGAATGTTGATATGTAACTTATTTCCCTATTCACTTGTTCTGTCTCCCAAAATGCCTGATAAACATGATTTTGTATCAAAACTCCTTAGTGTTTAAAATTTTGCACAGATACATTAAATTAAAGTTATGCGTGTACATTTTGTGTAGTTAATTATGAACAGTTAATAATGTATCTGTATTCCATTTCTTTAGGTTTGCATCATATGATCTACTGATCATATGATCTACGTTCCTGGGGCTTGATTGCGAACTCTCTACCATCCAGTGTTCGACAAGCACAAAGAGGAGGTCTCACAGAGTCAAATGCTACAACCCATTTCCATGCGGCCCATTGACGAGTTTTTCCTATTTTTGAATTACCTTGCCCTCGGGTCTAAGCAACGGGACCTTGCTGACCGTTATGGTATTCATCAATCCACAGTCAGCAGAATCATAACAACATGGAGCAACTTCCTGTTCACAGTACTCGGCTCAGTGAGGATCTGGATACCTGAAGAGGAGATAGAGAGAAAACTGCCTGCAGACTAACACCACAGTCATCCTTTACTGCACTGAGCTGAGGTGTCAATGCCCATCTTCCCCTCTCCTCCAGAGTGAGGTATTTTCCTCCTACAAGTCCCACTGCACTCTGAAGGGGCTCATTGGGATCGCCCCACATGGGCCTGTGACATTTTGTCTCTGCGTTGTATGCTGGGTCTATCAGCGACAAACAGATTTACGTGTAATCTGCTCAAACCTGGGATGGCTGTCATGGTAGACAGAGGTTTCCTCATTAATGACATTGTGCCCTGCAAGGTTTACAGGCCAGCCTTCCTCTCTGGCAGGCCTCAAATGTCTGCATCTGAGGTTAGGGAGACCCAGGCCATAGCACGTCTAAGGGTGCATGTGGAGCGCTTCATTCGCCCGGTCAAAGAGCACACGTTTTTCGACCTTCAACAAGGCATTGCACATAACATACATAAAAACTATGTATTATATGTGCAGTGCACTGATGAGGGACGTCTGAGTAAAAGCTTGATATGCAGTGCCTTTATGAAAGATTTATGAAAGTTTATAGCTTTACAAACCACAAACCACATAGCTACCGTAGTTACATTTGGGCATTTCATTTCTAACAGGCCAAACACTGGCTGCCCCTCAGGATCGTACACAATCCCATCAGGTGTTGACCCCATCCATGCTGAGTCAGGGTGGATCAGGAACCCACATGGGTAGTGGTTGACTTCCCTCACCTTTCAGTACTCTACTGCTATAGGCTCCAAGGCAAGACCCCGGCGCATGTCAGCAGTCTGATGGCAAGATCCCAGAAGCATTTTGCCAGGTTTTCAGCAGAGCTTTCCCCCCTGGTGTGGCAAACTGCTCTGAATTTAGTAGAGGTGATGCGGCACTTCTTAGTTGGTGCCACTCAACGCAGGAACTCTGCTCTCGCGTGCTGTTTTCAATTTTGTGTGCCGTCTTAAAAGATGTCGTAAGAGATGCCAGATGATGGTGCTGATGTTCAGAAAACACAAATGCACAGGTAGGGGGTCCCAGTCTGTAATCCGAGAGTGGCAGCTGTAGGGGAGAAGGGGCATCTGTGTGTGGATGGGTACTGTCATAGGAAAGCACACTTCCCTCCTGTACCGGACCGAACATGGACTCAACCAGAGGTACATCACTGGAGATAGCCATTGCTGTGATCATGGGACCTTCGTCTGCACTAAGTCCATGGTACGCCTCCTGAACTTTCAGAGTGGAGACGTCTGGCAGAGGGCAGCTAACTCCTTCATACAAATTGCTTCTGTGGAAAAAAGACAAACAAATGTGTTAGAATTAAGAAGTACATGTGCAAAGGCAATGAGTTTTGTGTGTGTGACAGGCAGGGCAGGACTTCGGGTGCTGGGGGCCCCTGGGCTTGAGTTTATGTTTGGGCCCTACTTGCGCTACAAAATAAATATGCTTTGAGGTTCTTAGAACAATTAATATGAAACATGCCTATAGTCAAAGTTTAGTGGTAGGCTAATATTAAGTAGTCATCATAATCAGTGGTTAAAGTGGGATTTGGCAGGTGAGGGAACCCATTTTGTGTAGGTGCAACAGGGAAAAATTACTCACGTGGGACAACATATTGAATATCGTTGTATAGCAATACTTTTTGGGACAAGAGTGTTACCATGGTGTAGCTATGCACACCAGTCCACATTACTACCCCTCCCACAGTTCCACCCACAGACACAGGCATTCAACCTTCTTCAAGCTTTGGAATTTGAAAATGTCTGTTTTTAAATGTTAAAAGTAATTTTAAATAATAAAAATTATAGGCTGCGTTTAACGCAGTTGGTGTAATTGGCAGATGTTCCCTTGGGCATCATGCGCTGTGGAAACGCGTCAAAGCATATGCAGCTATAGCGCACGTAGGTGCTTTTGAATGAATATTTAATGTCGATATACAATGGTTACTGTAATTCTGCTATTGATATATCTTCGTAAGACTGCCGACCCTATATAGAACAGTGGCAAAGGAAAATAAATGTCCGGCGAATATCGAACCTAAAATGCCTATGCCTATTCCTGTTTGTGATGGCAATGGAGAGAGCGCTCAAAACTCTCCAGAGCACATAATTTAGTGAAAAAAATTATATTATAGAAAGTATCATTCTCAGTAAAGCAATGAGACATATGATAATTTATCCAGATGTTTCTAAATGTGCGCTCTTTTGGACTAAAAGCATATTGAAGCTGTTAAGTAGCCGATCGCACTAGAGCAGATGGATCAACACGCATGTTATTCTTTGTGAAATAAAGATAAATATCAGGTTGTGCCGTTTGATTATGGCCTCGAAGCTCTCAGTCGGAGGATATTAAGGCCCGGGTATTTTATCCCGTGCTCCCCTCAGTCTTTCAAACTACTCTGTGAGCGCGGAAAGACGCGTGTGGCGCGTGCGTGCGCACTAAAGTGTATTGGATTTTGTTTTCAAGTGCTCAAGTCACTACTTTGGGCTGATTATAGCCCTCGCTCGCACATGGCCAGACAGTGGAAATACGGCTAATCATTTCTGGATATCTGGCATACAAGTTAACCGAACAAAACAAACAAATGAAAATAGGTAAGGGAGGGGGCCCCCTACTGGGCAGGGCCCATGGGCTGCAGCCCAGTCAAGCCCAATGGTAAGTCCGGCCTTGGTGACAGATCGCAAATGTATATATCGCAATATGCATATCGCAACGGCTTGCAATAACTGCGGTCATGAACAAAAGACAAAGAGAAAATCGCTCGCTGCTCTTGGCCAAATAACTTTTATAGCTTTAATAAGAATCAGTATATATTTAACTCATACAGTGAAAACTAAGCAGTGTTTTATTTTTACATTTGATTATTCAGTTTCTGTTGTTAAATAAACCTAATGTAGGGGTTCCTGAACCCCGTGGTTTACACTGATGGTATAATAACACTTCTTATGCTACTGTAAAACACTAATGTTCACTTTCAGAATTTGTAGGGATGTTTTCTTGTCACAAAAATAACGTGAAACACGTATGTAGATTATATAAATTTAAATTATATAAATATAAAATATAAATTTAAATATATTTTTAAGATAATTTAAGTTTATTTTACACACTTTAAGTATTATCGTATCACATATCTAATATCGATGTATAAATATATAGTTTATATAAAATAATGTTCATAAATCAATTTCCTAAACTTAAACCTCTATAACTTTTTTTTGGTTTCACTTTTTAAACTTTTTTTTTTACTTTTAAATGAGACCACACTGTGGTCTGTGGCACAAATCTGTGCTCTCAAACTTCTTCTTTTTTGGACACATACATTTTTGTCCACCATGGACCTATGTGTAACTGTTTTTAATTGATGCACAAGGGTTGAGCAAGTAAGTACTTTTGAGGGTGCCTAAATGTGTGTGTGCAAATAGATTTGTTGTGTGTGTTTAGTATAGATAATAACAACACATACCTGATTCCTTCTGCAAGTCTCCTTTCTTTTGGTCCGGTCCAGCAGTACTTCATACTGGACAGGACCCAGGACAGGATGAGCTGCTGCGGAGAGTGCAAAGGAGAACACAAACCGCCGAACAATTTTACCCGGCGAACGACTGGCAATTTGTTTACGGTGAGTAAGCTATTTATTAAGTTTAATTGTAACACCTACATGAAACCCTATGTGTGTGTATATGTTTATATATATATATATATATATATATATATATATATATATATATATATATATATATATATATGCATTTACTGAACCTGGTATTTAAACGGTATTATATATCACATTTAATTCGTATATAATTGTAGGTGCAGAAACTTTGTCTTTTATTATGTATTTTGCGTGCACGTTACCAGGTGGTTTGGTCACGTGGGTATAGGTGGATATTTACCTGGTAGTATTTCCTGTTAGTTGTGACTGTGTAGAGGGGGGGTGAGTAGCGAGGAGTGCTCACTTTCTGTTGACCGTTTGTACGTTTTTACCTTTGTAATAATCAATTGTTTCTGCCGTGGACTGTTACATCATGCCAATAAATGTTCACGGATTATGAAACATGGATGGAAACGCACCACGGACCTTTCTCGCTGCTTAGTCTCTCCGCGGCTATAGGTTGCCGCGACATTAAGTCAACAGAAAAGCTTACCGCTGGTGGACTATGGACGCAAATTGGACACGGTTGTATCTGCACACCGCATGTTGTCGCGGACGCGTACCGTGAAGTGGATCGACGGAGCCGATTGACGCACATACAAACGGCAGAGGAAGTATGTCAGCGGTTTAAATGGATTGTGGCCGTATCGCTGTTGTTTGAAACATGCTGTCGTTACGCTGGATTGGCATTGGATTGAACTCTGTTAGTGGTTTGTGTTGCTCCTGCATATTATGGGCTCGTGCGTGCTGCTTTGTTACGTTCATTCATTGTTTGGCTCTGTGAGCGCGCTGTTTGAAACTGCGCTCACATTGTCCGTTGCGTTTGAGAATGAACTCTGGGGATATAGAGCACGCTGCTGATAGCAGCAAACGAGAGCATAAGCCCACGGCAAAAGCCCTGATGGCTAAAATTGAAGCCTTGCAAAGGGATCGCAAGAGCAAAGTGAATAAAGTGAAGAATGTGATTGTGTCAATGAAAGAGCTGATGAAATGTGACGACAATGCGTCTCAAGTGTGTTCAATGCTGGAATCAATACAGTTGCTTATGGATGATGCATCTGTGCTACATAAAAGCGTATTGCCTCTATTACCTCTTGAGGAACAAAATATACAAAATGAATGGTTTGATGCAATTTCGAAATATTATAATGGCTTTGTGGATGATGTTCAACAATGGATTAATGAAACTGGGAAATGTAATCCCCGCACCGCTCTTCCTGATACCTGCGAGCCTAGGGTTGAAGAAGTAGATGCAACATCTCAAGCGGTTCGTGCATCCGATATTTCACCCTCTGTTGAAGTGGTGTCCACAACATCCAATAATCAGCTCTTTAATGCAAATCTACAAGCTGGAATGGATTCTGCTAACCTTAAAAATGAAATTCAACCGACGGACAGTGTTTCAAATATAAGCAGTAAACGATCATCTGGAGTGGCATCTCATGGATCTCGATCAAGCCGATCTTCCATTTCTTCCACTTGTCTTAAAGCTAAGGCAGAACTGGCTGCTTTATTGGCTTCTCAACAAATGCTGCAAAGAAAACATGATTTAGAGGAACAGGAGGAACAGCTGAGGAGAAGGAGGGAAAAACTGGAGCTGGAAACTAAACTAGCAGAGTCAATGGCAAGAGTAAAGGTGTATCAAGACGTGCATTCTGAATCTCATTCATCTGTTGATAGAATCGTGTCTAAACCTCTTCATCCTGAGGCGGAACCATTTGTTCCTTCAGCTAGTGTGCCAACGGCATCAGAGTCCATGCCTGTAACGCGTACGTCACATGTTGATAACACACCAAGAATTTCAACTTATTCTCTATCTCGGCCGGTACAACAACAATCAACAAGATCTAAAACGAAACACTCACAATCTACATTGCCTAACATGTCATCATTGGATAATCAGAATATTGGATATGCTCATGGTTCAAGATCAAGTTTTCAAACGATGTGAGCCACGCAAGCATGCTTCAGCTCATGGCTAAGCAAAATGAAATCGCTACTTTATTGGTTAAACAGCATAATTTGTCTTCACTTCCTCCCAGAGAAATACAGTGCCTTGATGGAGATCCATTGCGCTTTCATGAGTTCATGCGCACATTTGAGGAAGTGGTGGAAAAGAAGGCAGACAAACCAGGAGATTGTCTGCACTTCCTGGAGCAATATACACGAGGACAGCCAAAAGAACTTGTTAGAAGTTGCCAGCTCATGACTCCTTCTCAAGGTTACCTAAAGGCTAAGGAATTGCTTAAGGAGAACTTTGGCAATGAGGTAAAAATAGCTTCCTCTTATATGGAAAAAGCCCTCTCATGGAAAGCTATAAAATCTGAAGATGCTAAGTCCCTACGAGAGTATAGTCTTATCTTAAGGAGTTGTTGTAACGCTATGCAAGACATTCACTATATGAATGAGCTGAATCTCACCACTAACATGCAAGTTATCCTCTCAAAACTTCCTTATAAACTCAAAGACAGATGGAGAGTCGTTGCATATGAGTTAAAGGAGCGACGCCACAATCAAACCACCTTTCCTGATATTGTGGGCTTCATTGAGAGACAAGTAAAAATCCTATCTGATCCTGTGTTTGGTAATATTCAGGATGCATTACCTGCTGGAGATAGGAAAATGAACACCAGAGCAATTCAGCCAAAACCCAGAAGCAGTTTTGCAACCACTATATCTGCTATGCCTGAAATAAGAGAACATCGTAAGATATCAACCAACAGAATATGTCTCTTCTGTAGTGGTGAACACACACTGGATGCTTGTAATACACTTACCAGAAAGTGTCACCGAGAAAAGATGAACTTTTTGATGAAGAGAGGAATTTGCTTTGGCTGCTTGCATACCGGACATCTCAGCAGGGACTGCAAAAGGAGAAGTATCTGTAACGTATGTAGTCTGAAACACCCTAGTCTTCTTCACGTTTATCCTCATGAGAAGGTAGACACTTTGGACAAGAAGAAAGCTGAATCCAAGTCAGCAGTAGCCAGTGCGATGGTCTCTCTCCAAACCAGTGGTCTTACTGGGGCTGGTAATGATAACTGTGCGTTACCTATCATTCCAGTGTATGTTAAATCAAAAAAGGGAAACAGTGTGGTGATGACTTATGCTTTTCTTGATTCTGGGAGTTCTGCTTCTACGGAAAGTTTGATGAATAAGCTCAACCTCCCTGGAAAGAGAGTTAATATTCTTCTCAGAACAATGAGTCAAGATAAATCAGTTGGTAGTTACGTTCTAAAGGATTTGGAGGTATCTGGGTTGAGTCAAGAATATTACTGTGCATTGCCTGAAGTGTATACACAGACGACCATGCCTGTGACCACAGCAAACATCGCCTCACAGAAAGATCTTGAACGTTGGCCTTATCTGAGTCATATCTGCCTACCTATGATTAATGCGGGCATTGAGCTTTTGATTGGAGCTAATGTTCCAGAAGCACTGGAGCCTTGGGAGATCATTCGTAGTCAAAATAACGGCCCATATGCTGTAAGGACCACGTTCGGATGGACTGTTAACGGACCACTTAAAGGAGTTCGCATGAATGGAGATGATGCTGTCGACCAACTCCCTGTGACTGCGAATAGGATTGCAGTAATGAAATTGGAAGAGTTGTGGAAGCAGCAATTTAAGGCAGATTTCCCAGAGACTGCTCACGAAGAAATGGTAGGAACGTCGAAAGAAGATCAGCAGTTTATGAACTTTGTGTCTCATTCGGCAAGACTGATTAATGGTCATTACTATATCGGTCTACCATTCAGAAATGCTCAAGTGGTCATGCCTATGAACAGGAGGATTGCAGAACAACGTGCATTAACTCTTCAAAAAAGGTTTAAAGTGAATTCTTCCTTTCATGCAGATTACACCACCTTTATGGAGGACGTCATCCATAAGGGTTATGCAGAAAGAGTACCTGTGGCCGAACTGGAGAGACGTGACGGACGTCTGTGGTATTTACCCCATCATGGCGTATATCATGTCAAGAAACACAAGATCAGGGTTGTGTTTGATTGTGCAGCTTCTTATCAGGGTACATCGCTAAATAGCAAGCTTCTGCAAGGCCCAGACTTAACCAGCTCACTAGTGAGTGTACTTGTACGATTTAGACTGGAATCTGTTGCCCTGATGGCCGACATTGAATCCATGTTCCATCAAATCAGAGTTCACTCAGAAGACTGTGATCTCTTGAGATTCCTGTGGTGGCCAGAAGGTAATGTAAACAGCAGTCTGGAGGAATACAGAATGGTGGTTCATTTATTCGGAGCCACATCATCACCAAGTTGCTCGAGTTTTGCACTGAGGAAATGTGCAGTGGATCAAAAGGAGCTATTTGACCCCAAGACAATGGATGTTGTCTTCAATAATTTCTATGTGGATGACTGCCTTATTTCTGTACCTTCCGAATCAGATGCTGTGCAGCTGTACAAGGATCTTACTAGTATGTGTGCTAAAGGAGGATTTCGTTTAACGAAATGGACTAGCAACAGCCGTGCTGTTTTGGGTGCTGTACCTGAGATTGACCGAGAGAAAAAGGTAAAGGATTTGGACTTGGATCATGACACTTTGCCACTGGAAAGAGCACTAGGAGTGCAATGGTGTGCTGAATCAGATGCCTTTCAATTCAAAGTGGTAGTAAAGGATAGACCTCTTACAAGGAGAGGAATTCTCTCAGTGGTTAGTTCCATCTACGACCCTCTGGGGTTTTTGTCACCTGTGATTCTGTCTGCAAAGAGGATACTGCAAGATCTGTGCAGAGAGGGTATAGGGTGGGACAATGTAATTCCTTCGGTGTATGTTCAACGTTGGATGAACTGGCTGGATGATCTGCATCGCTTGGAGTGTTTTGAGGTCAGAAGATGTTTGATGTATACAAATAACCAATGATAACTCGAGATGCTCTGCTAATTTGGACCCAATTATTATAAAAACAACAAAACTCCTAAACTGCTGGCTGCAGAGAGACCTTTCTTTGAAAGGCAGAGGCTTGCTGGTTAAAGCAGAGGGTCTGTCCCACCTGACTTATGCTGCTCAGCCACTGTACATTGATAAGCACACTTGTAAAATTATCGATGGAATCTTAGTTAAATTTTTATGGAAAAACAAATCTCATTATTTGAAAAAGTCAGTGATACTAAATTTTCAACAAAAGGGTGGCTTAAATTTAATTGATTTTAGTTCATTAAATAACACAATTAAAATAAATTGGCTTAATCGATTCCTTAAAAACCCCTCCTCTATTTGGAATATTTTCCCTCAGCTTGCCTTCTCGCAACTTGGCGGTGCAAAATTGACCGTTCGCAAAACCCCGCCCTCGAACGGTTCTCGTCCAATCCTAGCTCAGCAACTGTAACTAAGGAGAAGGACCTCCGTCAAACATTGCGATTTCAGCAAGATAGTGAAACGATGCGCCTATGGCAGTGAGGTCTGCACGAGCTTAAAACTTAAGCCCGAACCCGGCCCGTACCCCAAATAATTTAACCTGACCCGAGCCGAACATTACGGTTATATGTTAAAGGAGAACTCCGGTCAATTTTAACATTGAGCTAATTTTTTTGTAAATTTGAAGTGCTGTTAATACAGAGAACAACGACAAAAATCACCGTGTTATCCTCTTTTTAAAATTTGCACCCTGTTGACTTCAATGGGGCAAGTTTTAAACCTTTTAGCCTCTTATCATCCTTGATGTGTCATTATAAGTGCCCAGCCATGTTGAGTGATTCCTAAAGAGTGAACACGAGTGAATCTGACTGCAGTAGATGTGAAAGATATGAATAAAAATGATGTTATATCAGCCAGCGCACATACCTGTATTTACTTCCTGTTTTCGGTCGAAGTCCAAAGTAGTCAATTGTCGAGTTCACGCGCATAGGTTTAGTTACATATGATCACGCGCGTGAAC
>JARPMJ010009575.1:0-25655 GCA_033366665.1 Phoxinus dragarum
ACGGTGTGCCAAGAGCGTTAAATAGCCGTTTCTCACGGCTGGTAAGACCGCCGTGAAGAGAGACAGCGCACGACAGGTTGCACATTCCTGTCTGTGTCCGCTGCGACCGTTCCCCTGCGTGCTTCAGTACCAAGAAGAGTATTCACCTGAAAGAGCTTACATGGGTGTGAGTTGCGTCTTTCTAAAGATGACATTCCACCCGTGTGTTTCTGGTTGCGGTCGTTTCCTGTCCTCACTGACGGCCACGATCACTCTCTCGCATGCCTGGGAAACATGTGAGACTGTGTTCGTGGGTGGTTCATGTTTTCACGGGAACATGACCACGTCGGCACGCCGGTTGACTCTGCTTTCTCCGGAAAGCTTGAGTCCCCTCTGTTGTTGGCCAGCCGCTGCTTGTGTGTGAAAGCACAGCTGCAGGTCTGCTCGACACTCTGGGACACCAGCGTGTCGTGTGCCGTCGAGCTGCCGGGCTGCAGCGCGGGTTGTCACGGCAACACCAGCGCTCGCTCGGCGCTCTAGGTGCGCGGGTCCCCATGTCTATTCTCCGTTGTAGCGCCCTCCCTGGTGGCCACCAGGAGAGGTCTACTTCAGTAGAATAGCTTGGGTGATCCTGAGAGCTGAGGGCTTCTCCTTCGGGGAACCAACCCCCTAGGGCCCCCTCCCTCTCTAGCGCATCACAAGCTGTGCAGCTTCTGGATGAGATTGCTGGTCCTTCAAAAAAAAAAAAAAAAAAGATGGAGGAACCTAGCGTTTCATTCAAGGCTCCAGCTGAGGGCAGATGTCGATTGCTACATTGGAGAGAGGGGCTGTTTCGTTCTGGAAATGAGGATGATGTTAAGTTCCCACTGTAATAGTGTGTGTGCTTATGCTGAATCAGTTTCAGAGCGGACAGCCATGCTTTCCCGGGTCTTTCTCGGACGTGCATTGAAAACTTAGCAGTATGGAGCTATATTGGTGCCAAAAATATGGAACGCCAAAAGTGCCAAATTCTGCATAAAGTTTTCACCTCTCTCACTACCCTCGATGGTGGGGTGGTTGTGCCTCTGGCAGGCCACCTCTACCCTGCATGCGAGGCCAAGGCACTCTTATTGCACGAGGGTAGTTCTGAGCCGGGGTTGAGCTGCACTTGTCGACTGACCGTGTTCAAGTCACAGTGCTGGCCCTCGATCAGACGATGTCCACCTTGGTGGTCCAGAAACCCCCCTGGCTGTCCTTGTAGAGGTGTGAGAGCTCGTCAAAGTACGCTTTCTCGATGCTCCATCTCATAAGGTGGCCTTTTCAGCGACACTGTTGAGAACTGGCCCAGCAGTTCTCCACAGTCAGCAGCAGACTGAAGCGGTTCCCCTGACGCACCACCAGAGTACCTCGTGGGCTGCCCCTCAGTCTACTCGTCGCCAAGGGTGTCATCCCCTGCAAAAAAGAGAAAACTCCGGCACAGCCTGCTCTACTGTGTCCGCTGCAGGAGGGTGACACCACCCGTCTCAACCACTGTTTAAGTGGTCGGTGAAACAATCACTGGAGACGGGTGACCCGGAGATGGGTGGAGCTGCCTCTCTCCCAGTAGAGGGCTGGGAAACTAATCTTTTGAGTCAAAATTCTGTTCCACCACTGGAGTCACAGTGGTTCCCAAATTCTCAAAAAAAAAAAAAAAAAGAAAAAAAGAGAGCAGATCCTCTATCTCTGGGTCTGAAGAGGGTCTGGAGAGTAGTGGGAGGAGAAAATCCTCACCACCCTCATCCGCCTCTTCTGTCGCCAGCGGGCAGCGCAGTGTGTGGTTCGAGAACGCAACCAAGCCGCCTCCTGCACCTCCTGCCTCGTGGAACCAGGTAAGTGCTGCACAGCACACTCTAGACCACGCTAACGGACCGCCTCCCCAAGAGAGCCTCCGGGCCGCGTCCCTGTGTTCCACCCTCGCTGCCCCCACTCCGGGTACGCCTACGGTCCCTTTGGTCCCGCTTGTACGGTCTCTGCGAGCCTGGTTAGCGCTCCCCAGTCCGTCTCGCTGGCTCATTCGGGACCATCAGGCTCGGCTATGCGATTCAGTTCGCCCGGCATCCCCCCAAGTTTCGGGCCATCCACTCCACTACAGTGAGAGCAGCCGATGCCCATGTCTTGCGTGCGGAGATCGCAGTCCTACTGGCGAAGGACGCGATAGAGCCGGTCCCTCCAGCCGATATGAGGTCAGGACACTACAGTCCCTACTTCATTGTACCCAAGAAAGGTGGTGGGTTACGACTGATCTTGGATCTGCGAGTTTTGAAGCGGAGCCTCCACAAGCTACCGTTGAAAATGCTCACGCAGAGACGCATTTTCAGATGCATCCGTCCCCAAGATTGGTTTGCAGCGATCGACCTGAAGGACGTGTACTTTCATGTCTCGATTCTTCCTCGACACAGGCCGTTTCTGCGCTTTGCGTTCGAGGGTCGAGCATATCAGTACAAGGTCCTGCCCTTCGGGCCCTTCCCTGTCTCCCCGTGTCTTCACGAAAGTCACGGAGGGGGCCCTTGTTCCCCATGAGAGAACAGGGCGTTCGCCTCCTCAACTATCTCGACGACTGGCTTGTACTAGCACACTCTCGAGATCAGTTATGCGAACACAGGGACCCTCGTGCTCAGGCACCTCAGCCAGTTGGGCCTTCAGGTCAACTGGGAAAAGAGCAAACTCGCCCCCCGTGCAGAGGATCTCTTTTCTCGGTATGGAGTTGGATTCGGTCGCACAGACAGCGCGCCTCACAAAGCAGCGCGCCCAGTCGGTGCTGAACTGCTTGAACACGTTCAAAGGCAGGACGGCGGTCCCACTGAAACTTTTTCAGAGGCTCCTGGGGCATATGGGGCAGCGGCAGCAGCGGTAACCCCGCTCGGGCTGCTTCATATGAGACCGCTTCAGCACTGGCTTCACGGCCGAGTCCCGAGATGGGGCGTGGCATCACGACACTCACCGGGTGGCAATCACACCGGCGTGCCGCCAGACCTTCAGCCCGTGGTCAGATCCCTTGTTCCTACGGGCAGGAGTGCCCTTGGAACAGGTATCCAGGCATGCTGTGGTATTCACAGATGCCTCTGCCACCGGCTGGGGCGCCACGTACAACGGGCATGCAGTGTCAGGGGTGTGGACGGCTCCCCAACTGCATTGGCATATCAACTGCCTCGAGTTGCTAGCAGTACATCTCGCTCTGAGCCGCCTAAGAGGCCGCTACAGGACAGAGACGTGCTGGTCCGTACGGACAACACAGCGACCGTTGCGTACGTCAACCGACAAGGTGGTCTACGCTCCCGTCGCATGTCGCAACTCGCCCCGCCATCTCCTCCTCTGGAGTCAGAAGCATCTGAGGTCGCTTCGAGCCATGTATGTCCCCGGTGTGCTCAACCGTGTGGCCGACGAGCTATCACGAGCTGTGCTCCCGGGAGAATGGCGACTCCACCCCCAGGCGGTTCAGCTGATGTGGAGAGAGTTCGGGGAGGCTCAGGTAGACCTGTTTGCCTCCTCAGAAACCACCCACTGCCAGCTGTTTTACTCCCTGACCGAGGGAACACTCGGCACGGACGCACTGGCACACAGCTGGCCCCGGGGCCTCCGCAAATATGCGTTCCCCCCCAGTGAGCCTACTTGCACAGACCTTGTGCAAAGTCAGGGAGGACGAGGAGCAGGTCCTTCTGGTGGCTCCTTATTGGCCCACCCGGACTTGGTTCCCAGAACTCATGCTCCTCGTGACAGTCCCTCCCTGGCCCATTCCTCTGAGGAAGGATCTTCTGACTCAGAGACGGGGCACCCTGTGGCACCCGCGTCCAGACCTCTGGAAACTCCATGTCTGGTCCCTGGACAGGATGCGGAGGTTCTAGGTGACTTACCCTCAGAGGTACTTAACACCATCACTTCTGCAAGGGCACACCGTCCACGAGACGTGTGTACGCTTTGAAGTGGAACCTGTTCGTCGAGTGGTGCTCTTCTCGCCGAGAAGACCCCCGAAGATGTTCGATAGGTCCGTGCTTCCTTCTTGCAGCAAGGATTGGAGCGAAGGCTGTCTCCCTCCAACCTCAAAGTACATGCTGCCGCTATTTCAGCTTATCACGACCACATAGATGGCAAAACAGTTGGGGAGCACGACCTGGTCGTCAGGTTCCTTAGGGGGGCGAGACGATTAAATCCTCCTCGACCCCCCTCCATACCCTCTTGGGACCTTTCCCTGGTGCTTCGAGCACTTCAGGATGCTCCCTTTGAGCCATTGCAATCAGCAGACTTAAAGCTTCTCTCCATGAAGACTTTGCTGCTGGGTGCACTGGCCTCTGTCAAGAGGGTAGGGGACCTGCAGGCATTTTCGGTCGACGAATCGTGCCTAGAGTTCGGGCCAGGTGACAACCATGTTGTACTGAGACCCCGGCCTGGCTATGTGCCCAAGGTTCCTACCACTCCCTTCAGGGACCAGGTAGTGAACCTGCAAGCGCTGCCCCTGGAGGAGGCAGACCCAGCCCTGGCTTTGCTCTGTCCCGTTCGCGCTCTGCGTATGTACGTGGACAGAACTCAAAGCGTCAGGACCTCAGACCAGCTCTTTGTCTGTTACGGAGGCCAGCAGAAGGGAAGGCTGTCTCCAAGCAGAGGATGGCCCACTGGATAGTGGATGCCATCGCCTTGGCTTACCAAGCTCAAGGCGTGCCCTGCCCGCTTAGGTTGCATGCACACTCCACGAGAGGCGTTGCATCCTCCTGGGCGCTGGCACGTGGCTCCTCGCTAACAGATATCTGTAGAGCTGCGGGCTGGGCGACACCTAACACGTTCGCTAGATACTATAGCCTACGTGTAGAGCCGGTCTCCTCCATGTTCTCACCCTAGACGGGTAGAAGCACTGAGAGGCCCGGCTCTGTCGGCTTGCTGCACCCTACTGTGCACCCTTATTCTCCAGTGTGAAAAACCTGTGAGTCCTCCAAAACACCCTCGGGCCGGACATGGCGGAGCGTCCGGTGCCAGGCCTGTATCCGCTGAATCCTTGAGAACCGGATATAGGCTGGGTCCCATATGTGTGACCCTACGGGGATCCCATATGTGTATATTCTCCACGGCTGCTCCTAAACGGAAGCCCGTGTCTTCCCTTGGGCTAAGTCACCCATTACTCATATGCTGTACAACCCTCGGGTTAGTCCATATGTTATCTCCACTTAACTCCTTGAGAATGTGGCTTCCGCAGCGTTCCCCTCCTTCAGTTCGGGCACGCTTCCCAGTGTTATCCAATAATCTCACTGTATGGGTTATCACGGAACAACAGTGACAGGTTCACTCTGTGTAAGCCGCCTCCTATCGTCCTTCCAGGCAAGAAGGTGTAGAGGCTTGCACAGGGGCGCTGGATGGGGTGCAGAAGCTGTGGCGCTTTGGTAGGGATTCCTATTGGTCGGTCACGACCTACGTAGTAGTGACCGACTGATAGGGAACGTCTCGGTTACGTATGTAACCCTCGTTCCCTGAAGGAGGGAACGGAGACGTAGGTCCCGTCGCCACATCTGCTGCCGCCCGCCGGGGCAGCCAGCTTATCGGCTTGGCTCCTCAGCAAAAAAACTACAGTGCAATCACCAGCTGCTCGTTATATACCCGCGCTGCGAGGCTGCGCAGCTGATGCAAATGATTGCACGCCAATGTGTATTGGCTCGTTTAGTTTCACTCGAAGTAGATCGGCTCTCTAGCGAGATTCCTATTGGTCGGTCACGACCTACGTCTCCGTTCCCTCCTTCAGGGAACGAGGGTTACATACGTAACCGAGACGTTCTATTTTGTTGACCTATTGCATGGCTAAGAGTTTCTTGACATTTTGCTAAAACTTAGAGGTTTCGCAGACTTTGTGATTTAATGCATTCCAAAGTGCCTTCTCCCTTTTTCAGAGACATTAAGTGCGTGCTGAAAGCTTTTAGCTGATTCTGTGCTTATGTAACGAGTTATAATAAGTACAACACAAGTTTTAATGTATTGTTGCTTTTTCACTAAAATCCTTATTA
Source organism: Phoxinus dragarum (assembly GCA_033366665.1). Classification (NCBI taxonomy): domain Eukaryota; kingdom Metazoa; phylum Chordata; class Actinopteri; order Cypriniformes; family Leuciscidae; genus Phoxinus; species Phoxinus dragarum. The sequence continues at coordinate 5,979 of JARPMJ010009575.1, forward strand.
TTTTATTACTGATTCATTTCCGTTTTTCTCTGAGCAATATATGTTGATTTTTGCTATTTATTCTCCAGAGACTTTTATTTTGATATTTTCTTCTGCCGCTGTTGTGGTGCCATTTTGAAGTGTGCGCGCGCCTCTCTTCAGTTTGCATTGCATGCGGTGGAGAGAGGTAAGCGTTTTTCAGAGCTCTTCAATCTATGAGCGAATTAAGTTTGTAAAGTATGTTAATTGAGTTGATATCCCTTTGTGAACAGTACAGAGACTGTGTATTGTGTTTTATTGCATGTTATATGTGTGAGTGGATCAATAATGTGAAGATATATTGTGTGGGCCGTATGATATGCTTTAACAGGGCTTTGAGTCATTAATCAACTAACTAGTGTTGTATCATATAGGTGATGTAATGATGAGATCTTCACAAGCAGTTTGTCATCTTTATTGATGTTGATCCACAGGTATTTCACATCTTTCAATGTTATGTGTATTATTTTGATTGTTAATGGAGTTTGCATTGCATGCGGTGGAGAGAGGTGATGTAATGATGAGATCTTCACAAGCAGTTTGTCATCTTTGTTGATGTTGATCCACAGATGGTGATAAGTCCATGTTGGGTGTGAGCGACTGTTAATAAACATCCCTGGTCTGGTGAACCGCAGTAACAGTGTCCTGGTCCTTCTATTACACAACGCAGAGACAGTAACGTAACAGCGGTCAGTTGCAGACCGGTTACATTGGTGCCGTGACCCGGATCAGAAGATTTGCTTCAGGATCAACGTCAGTTGGGTCGCCGAGGGACGCTGCATTGAGGTTCCAGTTTTGTTGATAAAAGAACTGTGAGAATACAAACAGACATTTGATATTTCTTAAATCGAATTATGCATTTTCCCATTTAAGTGATTTATTTTTCTCACGTTTTCTGATATTTTTCAATAGTTTATTCTGTTTGAAAATTAATCTTAAAGTGTAAACATGGCATTTAGTTTAAAGATGATGAAGTTGATGCTTATGAGACAATTACGGGATTAGGTCTTGGGAGGGGAAGATTTCTTAGTGAAACCCCAATTGTAAGACAGCGTAATGTGAACAGAACACCTCCTGTGTTAAGCTCCACACTTGTGACTGATCATGATACTGTACCCTTAGCTGTTCCAGACATAGCAGATCCAAATTGGCAAGGTTTGATAGCACATATTGCTCAACAAGTGGGGCAAACCATGTTAGCATCTCAAAAAGAGGCTAGTTATGGTGGAGGAGAGAATAAGGGTGCACAGACACAGGGGTTAGGTACCAGTAAGACATTCTCAGACATCCCTTCACTTAACTTGACTGGAGTGAGATTGGTTATGCAAAGCGAAGCAAAAGAGCCCCCAGTCTACCGTGGTGATGCATCAGACAAGCTTGGTGTGCGTGAGTGGGAGGAGCTGATGGACACATATCTGAGAAAGAGAGGAATACCATTAGCAGAGCAGCATCAAGAGATTCTAAGCAGATTGATGGGCAAAGCTAAAGATGTCGTCAAAGTCACTCTTCGCTGTAATTCAGCTTTGAACCCAGTTGAAAACCCAAAGGTTATCATCGACATCCTGAAACAACATTTTAGCGATGTTAATTACTCATGTATGCCCTTGGCTGATTTCTATGGAACTGTTCCATTAGCAGGGGAGGATCCTGTCGAGTACTGGGTGCGTTTGAACAAAGCAGTGGATCTTGCAGAAGAAGCTTTAAAGAGACTTGGGCGACGAATGGAAGATCCATGCCAAGAAGCTGCAATGATGTTCGTGAAATACTGCCCTGATTCCACTCTTGCTGCAGTTTTCCGTCTCAAAGCTCCAGAAAAGTGGACCGCACAGGAAGTCCAAGAACAGCTTGACCGGTACCACACAGAGTTAAAAGAGCAGATGTCAGCCAAGCCAAAGCGTCACCCTGCTACAAGGCATGTCACCGCTCACGTTCAGACATTCAATGACGATGAACAGGATGTTGACTCTTCAGAGCTAGGTGAGTGCAGCAGAGCCAGTAAAGCACACACTGTACAGGATGACAATTGTACTGAGAACTCTGATCAATCTCCTTGATCGTGCACTCTCTCAAAATGTCCAAATGCCATCCCGCCAGCCCCAAAGCAAGCTCTGTAGAGTATGCCAATCTCATGATCACTCTACTGTAACACATTGTCGACGAGAACATCTGTGTTTTGCATGCTTTCAGCCTGGACACAGTAAGAGGGATTGTACAAGTGACAGGTCCAGACCTGGTCCAGCACAATTCCGGGGTCCATTAGGTTTAAACTAGATCGCTCACGTTTGGAAGGGGGATGCGTGAGCATAAGTGAAGAACCCCTAGAGAGTGTTGATCTTCACCACTTTTATGAGAATGCATGCGCACAGGCTCCCACTGGGACTAAGGTGATAGCACAAAATGTCCAGGCAGTTGAGGCATTCGACGATTTGTTCTATGCACCAGTCAGTATTAATGATGTGTTTTCAATAAAAGGAATGCTTGATACAGGCTCCATGGCCTGCACTTTTAGTGACAAAGTGGAAAAGAGGATGTTAAGTGAGAATGTACTGCCTTCACCTACACCACTTCATGAGGAAGTCATCTTAGTAGGATGTGGTGGCAAGGTTACAAAACCAAAATGCATGTATGAGGTCCAATTGAAAGTTTATGGAGAGAGCTGTCTAGTGCCTATTCTCGTTGTACCCGGCCAGCGGGATGATTTGATCATCGGTACAAATGTCATAAAATTCCTTGCGCATCGCATGAAAGGTACCAGTGACTTTTGGAGACTTGTTTCTAATCATACAGTGGAGCCCCTGGCGGGATGTGAACAGTTCCTGGATGTAATGGCCAACACATGTCGGTGGAGGGGTTCAGAGCTGCCAGACAAGGTGGGAACAATCAAGCTACAGCAGTGTGTCACTCTCTTACCCAGGCAGGAACATCTTGTTTGGGGAAAGCTGCCAAAGAATGCCCCTATGTCACCCGGGAGCACAGTGGTAGTGGAACCTACAAATTCAAGGTCTGTGTCAAGAGACATTATGGTCGGGCGGGTGGTAACGCCATTATGGGGTGATCGCTGGGTTCCTGTAAAAGTCACTAACTTCTCTGATAAGCCAGTCACCCTTAAGAGGGAATCGCAAATTAGCAGATGTGTTCCCATGTGTTGCCATGGAAGATTTTGAACTTTTCCAGGGGCTGAGTCGAGCTGAAGTGTCTGTGGAGGAGAGTCAGCAGTCCCTTAGATTGTCAGCTGATTTCAAACAGAGATTGGAAACGGTTGGCCTCGTTGATCTCGACATTCAGTCTGTTTCTGTCAGCCAAGTGACAAAGGAGAAGTTAGTGCAGTTGCTAGAGAGATACAACGACGTGTTTTCTAAGCATGCATTGGACTGTGGAGAAGTAACGGGATTTGTTCATCGCATACGACTAATGGATGAGCGTCCATTCAGACTCCCTTATCGTAGAGTGCCGCCTGCACACTACCAAAAGTTGCGGCAGGTTTTGTCCCAGATGGAAGAACAAGGGATAATTAGGAAGTCTGTGAGTGAGTATGCTTCTCCGTTAGTCCTGGTGTGGAAGAAGGATGGCAGTCTGAGGCTATGCACAGATTTCCGATGGTTAAATGCCAGAACAATAAAGGATGCACACCCACTTCCACACCAGGCTGACTGCTTAGCTGCTCTGGGCGGAAACACACTCTTCAGCACCATGGACCTGACGTCAGGGTTTTTATAACATCCCCATGGCTGAAGAGGACAAGAAATACACTGCATTCACGACTCCTGTAGGGCTGCACGAGTATAATAGGATGCCGCAAGGACTATGCAACAGTCCAGCCTCTTTTATGCGGATGATGGTAAGCATCTTCGGAGACTTAAACTTCAGCAGCTTGTTGTGTTATCTTGATGACCTGTTGGTGTTTGCTCCGAATGAGCAGGAAGCGCTGGAAAGACTGGAGGTCGTGTTCAGTCGTCTGAGGCAGTACAATCTTAAGCTGAGCCTAAGAAGTGCCATCTACTGAAATCCTCTGTAAAATTCCTGGGTCACATCATCGACAGGGATGGAGTTTCAGTAGATCCTGCCAAAGTCGAGGTCATCTCGAAGCTGACTAAGGCAGATCTTATGGAAGATGATAAATGTACTCCATCAGTGCAGAGGATCAAATCAGTTCTTGGTATGATCTTATATTACCAACACTTCATTCCTGGATGTTCTACTTTGGCAAAACCGCTTTTTGCCCTTACGGGTGGGCAGAGGAGGAAAAGAGGCACCAAGGGAGACATTCAAAAGGGAACTTACAGGAAGCTCAAGCCCACGGATTGGACTTCAGAATGTGATAGCGCATTATGTTGTCTTAAAGAGAGTCTGCTTCAAAGTGCTGTTCTAGCCCACCCTGACTTTACTCTGCCTCTGATCTTGGCGATTGATGCCTCACTGGACGGACTGGGGGCTGTATTATCCCAAGTGCCTGCGGGTGAAGAGCGAGCTCGTCCAATCGCATTTGCAAGCAAAACTCTGAGCAAATCACAGAGGAACTATCCAGTTCATAAGCTCGAGTTTCTGGCACTCAAATGGAGCGTGTGCGAGAAGTATAGCCATTGGTTGAAAGGTCAGACATTCACCGTATGGACAGACAACAATCCGCTCACGTACATCATGTCCAAGGCAAAACTCGCAGCATGTGAGCAACGTTGGGTGTCCAAACTGGCAGCTTACACCTTTGAACTGAAGCATATAGCCGGGAAGAAAAACGTGGTGGCGGATGCTCTAAGTAGAGACCCTTTTGTCAAGACCGTGAGCAGCAGGCTAATGAAGGAGCCATATCATGATTTGCTTGTGGAGGCTGAAGCAGTTGATGGAGATGGAGTTCGAGATGCCTTTCGTCAAGGAGCTCAGAATCTGCAGATCTGCTTCCAGTCCTGTCTTGCCTTACCCTCTGACAGTGCCACTATCAAAGCCTGTTTAAGTTTACATGATCAGTGGGAAGAAACATCTCAAGCAAGAGCTGTGCAGCTAATTCAGTCTTACCCAGATTTAATACCTGCTGGCATTGACACCCTTCCTACGATCGCTGCGGATGAAATTCGTGAAATGCAAGAGGCTGATTCAGTAATTTCAAGTGTGACATTCTTTGTAAACTCGAAGCGTCAACCATCGAGGCGAGAGAAGGCCAACATGAGTTACAGAACCCTATCTCTTCTCAGGCATTGGGACAAGTTAAAACTCAAGGATGGAATAATGTACAGAGTCACACAAGATCCACACAGTAAACAGAAGCGGTATCAGCTGGTCTTACCTTCTAGCCTCAAGGGGCAGGCTTTAAGGGGTGTACATGATCTTGCGGGTCATCAGGGCCAAGCCAGAACCATTCATCTAGCCCGCCAACGTTTCTTCTGGCCAGGAATGGGAAACGATGTGTGTGAATACATCAAGTGCTGTCAAAGATGCATCCTAGCCAAGGCTCCCGAACCATCTGCGCGGGCCCCTCTTGAAAGTATTAAGACCTCTATGCCCATGGAGCTGGTATGCATGGACTTCTGGTCTGCGGAGGATGGGAAAAAACGCTCTGTGGATGTGCTCGTTGTGACGGACCATTTCACGAAGTTGGCTCATGCCTTCCCTTGCGCAAATCAGTCTGCAAAACAAGTCGCAAGGAAGCTGTGGGATCGTGTATTCTGTGTGTACGGATTCCCGAGCCGCATCCACACAGACCAAGGAGCCAACTTCGAGAGTGCCCTTATAAGAGAGTTGTTGAAACTATCAGGAGTTGCCAAATCTCACACCACTTCGTACCACCCCATGGGAAACGGAGGAGTAGAGAGGTTTAATCGGACCTTAGGGAGTATGCTCCGAACCCTGCCTCTGAAAGAAAAGCACAAATGGCCAGAGCAAATACAAACGCTGACTTTTGCCTACAACGCTACAGTCCATGAGACAACTGGGTATGCTCCATTTCAGCTTATGTTTGGTCGTGTCCCAAGGCTGCCAGTGGATGTCATGTTCAGACAGGTGTTACATGACCCCGTGGTTGTTGATCATGGTACTTACCTGAAATCGTTGATGTCATACCTCCATGAGGCGGCTGAGATTGCGCAGCGACATTCTGAAAAAGAGCAGAGGAAACAGGCAAAAGGTTACAACAAAAAAGTCAGAGGGACATGTCTCAATGTTGGGGACCGTGTGTTGGTGGCGAATAAAGGAGAAAGAGGCAAGAGGAAACTAGCGGATAAATGGGACCCTGTTGTGTACACTGTAATAGACAGGAACCTGCAGAAGCACATTTACAAGCTAGAAGATGGGAATGGAAATGTGAAGATTGTGCACCGGAACCTGCTTTTAGACATTAGTTTCCTACCTGTTGAATCGCCTGATGAGGAGGAAAGCATTCTGCTCTCTGCGGAAGATTCAGAGTGTGAGTCACGTAGCGACAGAAGTGAGTCCTGTGCGGATGACTTCGAACCAACAGATCTGGAGGAGAGAACAAGAAGATGGGTGAACGTAGACTCTGAAAGTCCTGTAGTTCCCGATTCTGATGATGAGGGAGCTGTGGGAACAGACCATTTCAGTTTGAAAGGAAAAGAGTCCAGTGACCAGTCAGAAATTGAAGAGAGTAGTAGCAGAGATCTCCCTCAGAGTAGAGTTCAATCCAGCCCATCATCTCTTGATGTCAACATTGACTGTGACACAGACACACAAGCCCAAGTTCTTATTGACTCTCAAACTGACACAGATACCCAAGTTCCAGTCACTGACGTTCAGGGTGTTAGGACACGGGCAGGTAGAGTCGTTAAGAAAGTGAACAGATTAATTGAGTCAATGGTTCAGAAACCCTTTTATCTTCAAGGTGTAGGAAGTAATCTGAAAAAGAGAACTGGGTCATTCCTTTCTTTGTTTTGAAGAGTATTCTAATGTGTTTTGATTTTGTATGATGTGAAGACATTTTGATTTCAAATGTGAAACACAAGGGTCAGGTTATATTATGGTGTACAAGGCACCGTATTGTTCCAAGATAATCTTAGATTTGATCACCCTGAGATTTTTCTTGACCTATTAGTGGGTAACTCACAAGTTGAACTAATGACTGTTTCATTGCAGACCTGTACCAGTTGTTATTTTATTTGGATCATTCAGTATGGATTTGAGTGAAATCCGGAAGGGGTGAATGTAACGAGTTATAATAAGTACAACACAAGTTTAATGTATTGTTGCTTTTTCACTAAAATCCTTATTATTTTATTACTGATTCATTTCCGTTTTTCTCTGAGCAATATATGTTGATTTTTGCTATTTATTCTCCAGAGACTTTTATTTTGATATTTTCTTCTGCCGCTGTTGTGGTGCCATTTTGAAGTGTGCGCGCGCCTCTCTTCAGTTTGCATTGCATGCGGTGGAGAGAGGTAAGCGTTTTTCAGAGCTCTTCAATCTATGAGCGAATTAAGTTTGTAAAGTATGTTAATTGAGTTGATATCCCTTTGTGAACAGTACAGAGACTGTGTATTGTGTTTTATTGCATGTTATATGTGTGAGTGGATCAATAATGTGAAGATATATTGTGTGGGCCGTATGATATGCTTTAACAGGGCTTTGAGTCATTAATCAACTAACTAGTGTTGTATCATATAGGTGATGTAATGATGAGATCTTCACAAGCAGTTTGTCATCTTTATTGATGTTGATCCACAGGTATTTCACATCTTTCAATGTTATGTGTATTATTTTTGATTGTTAATGGAGTTTGCATTGCATGCGGTGGAGAGAGGTGATGTAATGATGAGATCTTCACAAGCAGTTTGTCATCTTTGTTGATGTTGATCCACAGATGGTGATAAGTCCATGTTGGGTGTGAGCGACTGTTAATAAACATCCCTGGTCTGGTGAACCGCAGTAACAGTGTCCTGGTCCTTCTATTACACAACGCAGAGACAGTAACGTAACAGCGGTCAGTTGCAGACCGGTTACACTTAGATAAGGTGAGGTATCCTGGAGTTGTTAATTTAATTTATCGTTGGGTGAGGACTAAACCCTGCGTCTGGGTTCTTTCACAGGGACGCCCCGCAGTGAAAGTTCCATTCATGTCTTTGTTCTAAAGCCAAACGCACACACACAGACATATGTTTGACACCTTGTGAGGTTAAAACAGGTCACACACTATCTCGCACGTCCCACACACACACACACACCCACACACCCACACAGTGGGGTGAAAAACAGAAACACACGCACAGAATTCTAAAAGTGAAGAAAAACGCTTTTGTGAAAATGCAACAATCTGTTTGAAAATACGGTTAACCTGTATGCAGAATTTGAAGAAGAACGCACGTTTACTGGATTGAAAACGGCCAATAGATGCGCGTAATACTCATAAATCATTATAGTTCGCTTTAACCTAGTCTAAACTCTATAGAATTTGGTATGAGTGTAAACCATAAAATTAGACGAATTCGAATCTGTTTTGAGAAGCAAACTATTATGCATTATTAAACATTTACCGATGTGTAGAATAATGTCAGAATAAACTCTGAACCCTCACCTCGCGCTGAGTAGGCGTGCCATACAGACAAAGGGATTCTTGGCGCCACAGCATCCCCACGCGTGATTGGCTCCCAGACTCAGAATAAGCGTGCTCCGGTTTCATTCATATTTTGGTAACAAGCCAAGAAGTTCAGTTCTTTCTCTTCGTCTTCCGCTCTTCAATTCTAGTTTACCACTCTAGTCTCTGATTCTAGTCTGACGACTAGTCTCTCTAACTCTTAGCTTTAACTCCGCTTCAAGAGAGCCTGGCTCTCCGTTTACTTTCCGTTTCTACGACTAAGTCTTTATTTTTATACAAGTTTCAAGCTACTTCCTTGATCCAGCGTTTTAACGAACGAAAGCTTAGCGTCTCCACTCTACGTCAAAACGACCACGTGACGCATCCCGGAAACCTGCGAGGCTTCAAAGAAACAGCGCACGCACAAGACGATTTTCCAACGACAAACAGTAGGCTAATTCTGAATCTGATCTTGAAACAAAGCTAGTTAAGGTTGTCTGAGAATCCTCCGGTCTCTTGATTATTGGAAGTATTCCTTAAACTGTGTACTCTCTCTCTCTCTCATCTCTCTCCTACCTCTCTCTCACTCTCTCTCTCTCTCTCCATCTCTGGGGAATATCGTGTTATTATATATATATACGCTACGTAATCGTTTTATAATCATTTGTGTTGTTTATGCATATTGTTATACTCTTGATCGTGTAACCTACGTACTTTTAAATTGTCTTTTATTAAACTTCATTGTAATCTTCGTCTGAATTTGTGCTTTATGAATCCATAAATCTGAAATCCCTGAAAATCAGATCTTCTATGCTACCTTTTTAAAAAACGCTCTACCACACTTTTAAACATTGCATAGTTTACATATTCCAGATCTGATCTCTTGAAGAGTAAGTTGTATCCATTATGGCCATATGGATGTAATCTTGCTTGCCAAGAGCTAGACGGATCGAAGTGTTGAGGTAAATATTATATGTATACGCATTAGTGGTTAAAGTGGTATTTCCAAGTACGACTGATTAAAATCATTCCCCTTCCCTGTATGAATTAGTATCACGAGTAAATCGGATACATATACATATCGGTTCAAGGCGGTACAAGCCCATATTTAGAACCATTTTAGAGCGTATGCAAATAATATTCATCAAAACCATGATTATTTAATTTCCCATTTGAGTGCTAATTTCCCCAAGTTATACTCAAAGTCAGTATTGTTACAAAGTTCAGGAAGTAGTGAAGCTGTGCATAGGGCCTATACATCCAGTAGCTTTTTTTCTCTGTGATAACAAAAGTAGACTACTCTACAGTTGTAGAACTAGCACTAAGCATTATCAACAAGACAGGGTGGGGCTCTGGTGAGGGGCTAAGTAAATTAAGATATCCTAAAATATAATTGTAACTAGTCGAAACTAAATTAGAGATCTTTAAGTATCTTTGCGTATATGATGTGTCAATTGAAGAAATCAATGACGTCATTACAGATATCTTTAATGGAGTTTTGACCAGTCAAAATGTATTTAGAAATATCTCGAATCAAATTTCTTATTAGAGCAACTATAATTGCAGATATCGCTAACTATCATTCTGACCACTGATCTATATTAATGACTGGATTGCTCATAGCATTCTGAACTGCCAGCAGGAACACCGGATGTGTTTGAGTGGCCATCTTACTATTCCCTACCGACAGAGGGAATCATTGACTTGCAGCCAAAACATTGACCTACAATCATACAAATTGTATTTAAATTTTCGACCAAGGTGAATCGGGGGGACGAGGGAGCCTGGCAGAACTGGTGACCTGATGGGCCACGGTGGAGCTGAGGGAGGTAGGAACCAAGGGGACGTTCAGCTGCCGTCCCTGCCGTCCTGCCTTCAGCTTCCGTCCTTGCATCGCTATCCGGCGTGGAATTATATCCTTTTAAAGCAGTGTGTGTGTTTTGTGTGTGTGTTCGCCGCTGCGTCACACATTTTTTCCCACTCACTAAAAGAGCCGAGCATCTTTTTCAAGATGCCTCGCACCTCCTGTGGCTCGTGTAGAGCCCCACTCAGCGACGGGGACCACGTGCTGTGTTTCCTGCCTGGGTGAGGATCACGCAGCTTTAGCTCTCGTCGATGGCAGCTGCCATCACTGTGATTTGATGCCTACGGTGACTCTGCGGACTCGCCTGGCGACATTTGCTGAAGCTGCACCTCCGCCCGCTGCAGTGCCGCGCCGTAAAAAGCGCCGTGCTCAGCGGATCCCGGAACCTCCCTCCACCACGAGGAGCTCGCCGCTGCTGCCGCCAGCTTCTCCGCCCGCTATACTGGACTCTCTGACTGACGGACAAAGGCCGCTGTACGCCGCCCGCGTCCGTCATGGACGAAGAAGGTGAAGCCGCGTCTGTGGAGGACGACTGCACTGTGATTTGATGCCTATGGTGACTCTGCAGACTTGCCTGGTGTCATTCGCTGAAGCTACACCTCCGCCCGCTGCAGTGCCCGCGCCGTAAAAAGCGTCGTGCTCAGGGGATTCCAGAACCTCCCTCCACCACGAGGAGCTCGCCGCTGCTGCCGCCAGCTTCTCCGCCCGCTTCGCTGGACTCTCTGACTGATGGACAAAGGCCGCTGTATGCCGCCGCGTCCGTCATGGATGAGGAAGTTGAAGCCGCGTCCCTTGAGGACGACTGCTGTTCTCTCTTCGCTTCGGGTAGCGAGGGATGGGCGAGCTCCGAGGATCTCCCCGCCCCCGCCGCTCGCGAGCGTCGAAGAAGAAAGGCCCAGTATCGAAGCAGAGCTGATGCGTTTGCTCATGCAGGCCGTCGCGAAGCCTCGGCCTCGAGTGATTGGCGCCCGTGGAGCCTGTGCTTTTACCGGCTGGATGGCTGCTTTCTGCAGGGGACCGTACTTAACCGTCCTCACGACTCGTGCCTTTTCTTCCTGAGTTTCACGAAGAAGCCGCGATGTCCTCGAAAACCCCTTTTTCAGCCAGGATGCGTACTTCTGCTTCAGCTTCGAACAGTCGCCACACCTCCCTAGCCCGCCTAGGAAAGCGGCCGGATTTTCACCAAAACTTTTCGCTCGCACAGTCCCAACACACGCGACCGTGCCAGTATATTCTGCAGTCACCAAACCGGCATCACGGCCCGTTTGCCTGCACACAAACGCCGTTTCTACGACGTACCAGGTAAATCTGAAAAAGTGTATTTTCTGGTGTTCCGGCCACGGCCGATGGTGTAATGTGTGTAACTGTAATGCCCACGACTCAGTGCCCATTCGTACACACAAGCACAGCCCTACACAATACAGGGCTTGCACACATAAAATCGACTCATGTCGATTGTGCATCACATGAAGTGAACGTGCCCGCTTTTCAATGCCCACAATCACTACACACTGCATGTCCCTCGTTTCTGTAAAAACGAAACGAATGCACGATCAGACAGTTCTGATAGACAGTACTCTCAGTGCTATAAGGTGTTCCGGCCACGGCCGATGGTGTAATGTGTGTAACCGTAATGCCAACAACTTAGTGCCCATTCGTACACACAAGCACAGCCCTACATAATGAGATATGCCGAGCCCTACGGGGCTCTCCCCCCTCGCTCTCTCTCTCAGCTGAGAGCTGAGCGCGCGCAAGCTGCCCGCTCGATTAAGCACGCCCCCGCTTCATACGCTGCAACGGCGTCCATGTTACAGCACACGGTTGCTCTCGTGTCGCCGCCATTTCGCGACCAGAGCCCGGTTTTTCAACCCGTGCACAAGCATTACAGTTCCAACGGAACTCGTCCAGCCCTCCCCCTCCCGGTTAACCACCGTAGAGGGGTCGAGCGCGGACATTCTGCCCGCTGTTATCAGCGCGGCCCCGGCCTCAGATGTTGCGAGCACGACATTTCTGTCACAGCTCACAGAAGCCGCTGTATCGCGAGCCGATCAAAGCGCGCTTCTCACTCAGCCCCTAGCAACCCGTCGTGGTTTCAAAATGGGTGCTAAACATCATAAAAGAAGGCTATTCGCTGCAGTTTCGCCGACGCCCTCGCCGCCCACACGGCGCGCGTCGAGACTTCGGTGGATTCGAAAGTAGCACACCTACTTTGAGCCGAAATTCAGAAACTTCTGAGAAAAGGGGCTATCAAACCTTTATCTCAGACTCAGAGCGAAGGGGGGCTTTACAGCAGATACTTCCTGGTACCCAAAAAAGACGGGGGTCTGAGACCCATATTAGATCTGAGTCAACTGAACAGAGCGCTTATGAAGCGCCGGTTCAAGATGCTCACGACCAGAAAAATCCTCGCGCATGTTCGCCAGGGAGACTGGTTTGTGTCAATAGATCTAAAGAACGCGTATTTTCAAATACAGATTGCGTCACGTCACAGGCGATTTTTGAGATTCCTTTCACTGAAAGCAGCGCACGTGCCAGGGCACCTGAATGTCGGACCAGACGTACTGTCCAGGAACCACGTTCCGACAGGAGAATGGTCGCTGCACCCACAGACAGTACGGCTGCTGTGGAAGAAGTTCGGCAGAGCGGATGTAGACCTGTTTGTGTCTCCAGAGAACGCTCACTGTCCAGAATTTTTCACAAAAAGCAAGGACGCCCTAGCCCACCAGTGGCCTCATTGTCCTCTTTATGCTTTTCCCCCCTGTCTCCCCTCCTGACCCAGGTGGTGGAGCGGATCAGGGAGGAAGGATGCTCAGTGCTGCTAGTAGCGCCGCTCTGGTTGAATCAGCCCTGGTTCCCAGCTGTGATGCAGTTAGCAAGCACCGCCCCGTGGCCAGTGCCTCTGAGGAGGTATCTCCTCTCTCAAGCAAATGGTTCGATTTGGCATCCTCACCCGGAGCTATGGTCCCCTTCATGTGTGGGCCATCAACGGGTATCCGCTGACCTCCCACAGGGAGTGTTAAACACGATCACGCAGGCTAGAGCTCCGTCTACGCGACGCCTCTATGCTTCTAAGTGGTCAGTATTTCTGGTTGGTGCACGTCTCGTGGCGTGTCACCCCCAGACTGCGGAGTGGCGGAGGTTCTATCTTTCCTACAAGAGCTGTTGGACAAAGGGAGGACCTCTTCCACGCTCAAAGTATATGTGGCAGCCATAGCGGCGTTCTCTGAAACCGCGCCTGGCCAGTCCATAGGAAGGAACGATTTAGTAATTCGGTTCCTTAGAGGAGCTAAGAGACTGAATCCCCCCAGACCTCCCACAGTTCCCATTTGGGACCTTTCCACGGTGCTGGACGCCATGAAGGGTCATCCTTTTGAGCCTCTTCAGGGGATTGATATTAAACACCTGTCGTTTAAGACGGTGTTTCTTCTGGCTCTCGCTTCAGTGAAGCGCATTGGGGACTTGCACGCACTCTCAGCGAGTGCGTCGTGCATGGAATTTGGGCCAAATGACTCGAGGGTCATACTCAAACCTAAGCATGGTTATGTTCCAAAATCCCTAAATACACCGTTTAGGGCACAGGTCATTTCCCTGTCTGCCCTTCCGGTCACTGGGGAGAATGTGGATGAGAGTTTTCTCTGCCCGGTGAGGGCATTGAGAGCTTATGTGTCGCGCTCGTCTGTTTTCAAGAGACTAGCCGCTTCGAAACAGAGCCTATCCAGATGGATAGTGGACGCTTTAGCTCTGGCGTATGCATCCAAAGGCATTCAATGTCCTTTGGGTGTTAAAGCGCACTCCACGAGGAGCATGGCTTCTTCGTGGGCCTGGTCAAGTGGGATTGCCTTACAGGATATTTGTATGGCGGCAGGCTGGGCCTCCCCGTCTACATTTATCAGGTTTTATAACCTTGAGGTTCCCGCCTTACAGGCCAGGTTATTATCGGTTTAGCTTGACCGAATGTGGTTAGACTGAAATCTCAGTCGCTGATACACAGCTATGATAAATAGCTGGACTGCTCTGAGCAGCCAATATTTTGGAAGATGGTGGTTGGAACCCACTTCTTTCTGGATTCCCTGTGAGTCCCTTAGGTGATTATGCACTGTATGAACCCCAGCTTAGGGCTCTGGGTCTATGGTGTTGGATCCCTGCATACACGGCGTTTTACATGGTGTTCCCCAATGCGTAGCTAGCTACGCAGTACGAGAGTATCTCTCGTAAGAGAACGTACTCGGTTACAAACGTAACCTCGGTTCTCTCTAGAGAGAGGAACGAGTACTGCGTATCTTGCCGTGTATGCGCTCTGGTTGTTTCACTTATAAAAATCAGAGAAGATAAGCCTGCGAGCGCAATTTATAGCCCTAAGCCACGCCTGTTTCGGCGGGACGTGACGCTTCATTGGGTGTGACGTCACTCAAGGTCTCGCTCGATAGGCTTAAGCAGTTGCCGAGGTTACGTGAGTAACTGAGTACGTTTTTCTCAGTTTACATGCAAACGTGCAAACGGAGTTTTCCAAAATCTCCACTCTGGCCGGAGTTTTTTGAAATAATTCTCCGTTTGCGTGTAAACGAGGGGCACAACCGAAGGGAAATGTCTCCGTTTTTCAAAATAACCATGTACGTGTAAACGGGGCCGAAGACACGTGACAAGATGACAGGCAGACAAGTCCAAACTAAACAAACTAAACAGAACACAACTGTGACAGTTACAATATATATCTGGGATTATTTGCAGAATTTGATTTGAATATACATTAAATATTACAATACATACAATCCCCTATTACTAAATTGCACTCTAGCCTACTATATTAAAAAGGTTTACCATGCATCATCTTGCTTGGAGCGATAGCATAAATGCTTGGAAATAAAGCTTCATGTCTTTAAATCCATACGCAGTCAGCATATTTTCCCTGAATAATTTTTTTAACGTGTATATTATTTCCTGATGTTTTTTTGTTGACCAACATCCACACAGACTCTTGAGTTTTTGGAAATCGTTACAAAGCCAGATGTCAGGTCAAATGCTTTACAAAGCATAAATCTGCATTCATAAATCATATAATATGCAATATAAATTATGAGGTGTCTCGTCTGTCAGCTGATCTGATATTTGCTACTGTTATGAAGATGAAAATATATTTTAATAAGCAGGGGAATTTATTGACTGTAAACAAATAAAAATGTAAATGTTTAGGAAGTTTGCATTGTAAGAATGTACAGGGAGACTTCAGATAAAAACGCTGACTCGTTAGGTAATGTTTTCTCATTAAAATCAGATGATTTTGTATTAATTCAATAGAATGTGAGGGAATAATCCAGTCATTTATATTGATCAGTGATTCTGACTTGTCAAATTATAATTATGACTCGTTGAAATACAATTGCAACTATCTAAAAAATATTTATGCATAGTCAAATCATAGTTATATGTCAATTCTCCAAAGTGTCGTCATCCACGCAGTGAGAGTTCCCGCGAAAGGGAACTTCTTTTCAATGAAAATGTCAGTGAACTTCCAAAGAGCGTATTCTCTATGCTTTAAAGAGTTGGTGAAAATGAACTTTGCAATTACATGTCAACTACCACTCATTGGAGTATTAGTAGACTGCTTAATATCTGCTAACACTTTATTTTCTCCCTTGGGAATGAATTATAAGTAACTTTTCAAGTACTTTCAGAGGTGGGTAGAGTATCCAAAAACTGTACTCAAGTAAAAGTACAAGTACTTATATAAATATTTACTCAAAGTAAAAGTAATAATCTTAATAGTTACTTGAGTAAGAGTAAAAAGTATTCAATGAAAAAACGAATCAAGTAGCTAGTTAGGCTACTATTTACTTCGGATAGGCCTATGTATGTGTGTATATATAATATATATATATCAGTGGCGGGCCGTGCATTTCACACCTAGGCCTTCAGTGGTGTCCAAACCTGAATTAATAACTTTTAATAGTGTAGCAGCGCACGGACTCTCTATAATTATTGCGAAATGTATGTTTTTATTTTGCACCAGCAGTTAATAGGTTAATGCGGGGAGTTCGGAAAAGGCCGGGTAGAGAGAAACGAGCGAGTGAGTTCGGCTTGTGTTAGTGTTCCTTGCGTTCCGATTATAAGATTATAACAAGGAGACTCCTTGTCTTGTCCTTCAAGGGTTACAATAGTATTAATGTTTGAAAAAAAAAAGTTTCGATCATAAGTTTACAAGAAAAATTAAGAAGAAAATCAAATTCACCACGGAAAAAAACGGGGGCAAAAAAGGCATTATACTCACCAAAACTACTAATATTTTTTTTACACAAAATAAATGTCCCAATTTCTTTCCTCAAAAAGACTTCAGTTACTTGGTTGTACTGGTTATCTGTGCGTTTCAGTTCCAACAATAAGTATTTTCTATCAAGGCTGGCTAATGCTGAAAGTCGAGTCTGTCCCCGCGTATTTCTGGCATAAGCTTTAATTGGCTTTAGTGCTGAGAGTGTCTGCTCGACAGACGCAGTGGACACAGGGACAGTCACCGCTAAACATGACGATGTGTACAGCTGACACAAGCTCTCACACAGATTTTTGAACAAAATCAATGAGATCAGCGGGACCTTTGCCTTCAAAATCATACATTACAGTCAGTTCTGTTTTTACCCGGACAGCTCGATATAGTTACGTGACTCTGCGTAAGCTGAATAAGGGATTTTTTCCGGTACGTTGAACAAGCTGGCGGTCGAGGAGGGAAAGAAACATTAATTTGTAGATTAAAAAACTATTAAATCTACAGGAATATATTTTAGTTTATGCAGTTCGCTACAGATGCGGTTAGCTTGCTCTGACTACCAGTAATAGTCTCTATGGTAATAGTAGTCCGCGCTCTGATCATCCAATCAAAGGACGAGAAAATGCCGACGTTATTGTACGCCTGCTAGATGGCCCTGCTGGAGTCTAATCGAAATCTGATTGGTTGATTAAATCTGACTGGTTAACTGATTTGTTAAAGCAACAGTTTCATTGCCATTCATTTTAAGCTAAAGACGGCCGCACTATCGATTCTGAAGGCCTCGAGGCAGATTTCTTTGGACATGGCAACACATGATGGCTGAAATATGATTGGATAAAAGCGCTAAAATAAACATTTATGTTTAAGGACAACCAAGAGAAAAGCTATGACATTAAGATAATGGACTATTGGGAATAATTTAATTCTCATTCATGGAAAAAAAATATATTAAAGTGCAAGTCAGTGATTCTGATAGTTTTAGGCCAGAGAGAAGGCCTTGCTGGCCCTGACGGCCCACCACTGATATATATATATATATATATATATATATATATATATATAACATAATATTATTTCGATATTTTTAATTTAAGTGACTGTTAATATCATAATTAGATAGGCTATCTTTGTAACAAAAACAAGAGACAAGCATTGTTTCTGCCATCTGTAGCCCGAAATTCATTGCCTGTCCTTTGGTTTGTATAATAGTAACTTATACAAATACATTTTGGAGTATTAGACAATGTCGAAATAAAGTGAATCTGCTGAGTTTTGCATTCAAAGGCATTTAAAGGCAGGGAACAATTGACAGAGAAGAAAGAGTTAAAACTCTTCACATGTACTCGCGCTCATGACCGCTACTGAACATCTGAACACAAACCACGATCAAATGCACATCGACGGACCTTCTGTCTGTTTTACAAAATGTAATAAAATGTGTATTTTTGCAAGCGCGTTTAAACTGGTTAACTGTGTCTAATGCAGGCAAAGACATTCTTTTTCAAGACGAGTTCGCACGCCACTGCGCAATACACACACATTACTGTGGGATGGCGGGCCGAACAAAATCATTCAAACTGATTTGTGAACCGATTTAGACAGTTCTGCCCATATATCATATAATAAAGGCTAGATGTCTCGTCCGCGCTGCTGGCCAATGGAGGTCGACGTCCGCACACGGCGGCCATCTTGCCACAGGGGGCTCGCTCACGCGTAACATTGTGTTTTAATGGTGCATGTACTTTTTAAATAACCATAACTTGCTCAATTTTCTACCAATTCTCAAACGGGTTGGTTTGTTATAAACATCAGAGATGTAGTTATGAAACTGCATACTTATGAATAATTATAATATTATATATTTCAACATGTTTAAGCATCCAGAATTATAGCCACGTCAATAATGTTTGTACGAAACCAAACCGTTTGTAAATCCGTCAATAGTTCAGCGAGATTAGAGGATTTGTGTTCGTGCAGATCACTCACCTTACTTCAGATACCACAAAGCTCGCCAGAAAGCTTCCCTGTGGCAAGATGGGCACCGGTGATGCCGTTCGACACCTTAAGACATCTGGCCTTTTATAGATATCTATGGCTCTGCCAACTTATTTGATGAAGTCTTACAGAATCGACTCAAAAGAGTGATTCATTTTTAAGCATCGCTCATGTCATGCCCCAGAAAAAAAGATACAGCACGCTTGAAATAGGCTAAACTACGCATTTTACTACATGTATTGCATTAAAATAAAGTACAGAGAGGAACGTTGTAACGAAGTAAAAGTAATCATTTTTTCCATTAGAAATGTACTCGAGTTAAAGTAAAAGTAACCACATTTAGATCTACTCCTAAAAGTTTTTTTTTTTTTTTTTTTTTTTTAACTCGAGTAAATGTAACGAAGTAAATGTACGATCGTTACTACCCACCTTTGAGTACTTTATATATCAGCTTATTCTACTAACCACAACCTAACAATCTACCAATAATCTAATGAGAGTTAGTTGACATATCGTTGCAACGTTACTTATAGTTAGTAGAATGTGGACTATTAAAAATAAAGTGTAACCAGTTTATTATCTATATGTGGTATGAGCAGAGACAATGAGAAATGAGAAAATACAATGTTATACTGTATAAGTTATACACCATGGCCAGAAGCAACAGTGCAGAAGTTTTAAAAGGTTTTAAACAGATTTCAAAAAGTTTTAAACATTACCAAAAATAACAAGCAACTGCCAAAATAATGTAATTAATTAATTTTAACTAAATCATTATCTTTAATCAATATATATATATATATATAAATAATCAATGTTACAACATTTCAAAATAAAATAGACACTGTAGAAAGCAAACCCATACCTGAGGAGACTTTCGAGGAGACTTCACTATGGAATGACAGCACCTATAAGAAAACTGTTGTCCTGCATGAATGTTGGAAGTCTTTTTATGGTCATGGTGTTAAGATAAGCACTGCTCCCATTTTCAGGTTTTTCATTATAGCCCAAACGGATCTTTCCACATTGCAT